>JANHGN010006368.1:27717-66697 GCA_024605025.1 Megaceryle maxima | reverse complement strand
TCCTCAAAGGAAGGGGAGAAACTAAGGGCGGGTGTTGCCTGGGGCCTTCCCTTTCTGGGAAAGCATTTTTTTTTTTCCCCCCCCCCCCCCCCCCCGATACCTCAGGCAGAGCAGTGCAAATACAGAAGACAAAGTCACCAGCCTGAGGGTGCTTTTTAAGCAGGACATAATATCTGGTGAAGAGAATGGGGATCAGGAGCAGTGTGATGGTATGTGTGAGGATACCTAAGCAACCTGGGTGGGTTGACAGCAGTTTTAAGGTTCTACCACTGTCATCTCAGGGATAGTAGTAGTATAGTGGCCTCTGGCATAGCAGGAGGGGTGTCCAGTGCAGAAGAGATGGGCTTAAGGGAGGGTTTCAAGGAGGAGGCAGAGTAGAGGCTTTCTGGAGTAGTCCCGAGGTGTCTTCCAGGCATGAGTGTGGGAAAGATTGAAAGTCACTAGGCAAAGATGTCCATGGAGGGGACAGACATGAACTTAAGTGGTGAAAGGAGGACAGAAGGGTTGAGCATAAAGGCTTAGGAAGCAGTAATACCACATTGTGAATGTATGAGAGATAGGGAGCTGAAGCTCCACAGACCGTGCGATGCAGCTGGGAGAGGGATGGGAAAAGACACTAGAAAGGGAGCTGGAGGGGACATCAGAATAAGGGTCAGGAGACTGGTGACAGCAGTGACGTTTTGAAATGGGCTGAGGGGGTAAAACGGGTGTCAGGAAGGCTTTGAGTTACGCAAAGAAAGGAAGAGGCTGATGTAGGGAAGGGAAATGGAGGTGAAAAGTGGCTGGCCATTACTTGCTGTTCATTATCCTGTGACACAGTTAAGCAGTGAATCAATTATGATACCAAGCAATTGTGTAGATAATGAGTTAAGCAATGAAGCAGTTATACAGCAAATCATTTCTGGTATTAAATAAAAATGGGGCGAATCAACAGCAATATGAATCAATTATGCAGAGAACTATTACCAAAGTCAGTCAGTTAAGTAGAGAAACAGTTACACAGCAAAAGAATGAATAAATTAATTATGAAGTGGGACCATTAGGTTGAGAATTAATTATGCAGAATCTTCCTTTATGATAAGGGGCATGTCTGAGGGAGCTTCATGGACAGGAAAAAAAAAAAATCCCAAACCAACCCATAAAAATAGATGCAAAATTGATGAAGATACAAGCCCTGCACCAGCTCTCAGCCACTTTGTCCGTGACATCCTCTCCCGTGTCTCTTTGGGATAGACTCACCCACACTGCAATAGATGCTGAAGCCATTGCAGAAGCAGAAGAGAGGAAGCCTGTTTCTCCACTGGGAACACAGAGGAAAGATGAAGCAAGTTCAAAGACCTTTGTGGCTTTGACAAGTGGGATGTAGAAGGGGCCCGTGGTCTTCAGAGCCATCTAACCTGCACAGAGAGACTCAGAGCTCTTCACAGCCCTAAGATTACTCGGGGTCAAACTTCTTGTCATGCTTTCTACCCGAAATCTGGATTCTCCTCTGCCTTGCATCTGTTTCTAGCTCTACAAAGTAGGTGTCAACCATCAGCAAAGAAATGCTTCCATTTTGTCAGCTCTCTCTACTGTTACAGCTGGACAAAAACCAACCAGCCTTTTGGACACGTCACTCTCTGATGGTGTCAAGTGTAAGCATTCTGCTTCAAGAGGAGGCTGCCTTACTCAGACAAAACCACAAGACTGCAAGGTAGTGGAAAACACTGCTGCTGGAGCCAGCCCAGAATAAATGCTGATCTAGAGGTCTTCCAACTATTACCTGGACTATAGTCTGGACACTAGTTGGATTCTTGAGGTGGCTGGTGCAACATCACTCCTGCTGCTCCCATTCCCCTGCCCCACCAAGGTGAAGATTTCTGTTTCCCACAACAGCTCAGAAAAGCAGTTGTGAAGAGATCTGCCTTACCTCAGCAAACCCTATAGCTCCCCTCTGGCTGACACTGCAATGCAAACAGAATATTCAGGTCTAAAACATTTGTTTCACACAAGTGAGTTGAGATGTATGTTCCAAGCAGAAGTTATTGTCCTATCCAACAAGGTTTTAATGCCATATTTGTTGTTAGAGAAGAAAACAGTGGCACAGTGTATTCTTAAGTTTGAGTGTTTGGGTTACTAGGGTTGTTTTTGTTAGCAATGAAGTGCAAGGTTAAGATGTAATAATAATAATATAAACTTCAGCCTTACAGATTGCCAGATTCTGCCTGAACTTTCAGAGGCCCAATTAGTATTGGAGATACTCCTGTTTTTCTCTCCTAATGACCACCAGTGCTCTGGGTCTCAACATTTGAGATTTCTTCATGAGATGGGGAGAAATATTTTTTTCAGTGTGTGCTGACTTCATTATTCTGCACAAAAAAAAAAAAAAAAATCACATTTCCATTTCAGCCAGAAACTCAGTTTTGGGCAGGAGGGCAAACATGGGGCACGCTCTGTGCAAATGAGCTCCAACTGGCTGTTTGCTCTCAGAGCAGGCTTTCAACACCATTAGTTTGTTTCTTTCACTGCTGCTTCTTTCCAGACATCCCTCCTAGAATTATCTTTTATTAGATCTTTGGAGTCTGTTTGACTGCATTTAATCTCATGTTATTGGTTTAATGCAACATTAATATTAAACCTCCTTTGTTTCTTATTTGCTCTCCCCTCCCCACTGTTTTAAGATGTTTAAAACTGAAAGTAATGTATAAACCTCAAGACAGAGATGCAAAAGCCTGGGACATGTGCCATCAGAGTCAGAGTTGTGGGGACATCAGACATTGTAGGTAATACTGTTGTTCTCTGACAAAACCTGTCAGTGTTCAAAGACTTGTAAGGCTGTAGTGAGAGGGAGGAAAATTTCCCAACACGAATTGGGAAAATGACTCATGTGCCCTGGATTCAGTTTGTTAAAAAAAAAAAAAAAAAAGTAGAAAATGAAGGATAAACAACCATGTTTCCTTCCCCCCAACTCCTGTGTGTTGCCTTTTTTTTTTTTTTTTTTTTTAAATCTCTCAGCATTAATAATTTATTTGACCCTATGGTTGCAGTTTAGGAAATTGCTTACCTTAGCTTTCCTCTGACCTGCCTCCCAGCAGCCTCCAGCAGCTGCAGGTGTCTCGAATGGTCTCCATTTAGCCCATCTCCAGGGCTAAACTCTAGCAGTTGCTCTACCACCCAATGACCCCTCCCCAGCAGAGAAGGGAGATCAAGAAAAGGAGAGGAGAGCCCCAGGTTGAAACAAAAATGAATTTAATGAAACAGCCAAACTAATACCAATATAAACAAAGTTATACTCAGCCCAGTGAATGCACAGCAGTCTAAATAAACAGGAATCATCCTCAGGCACAGAATGGTGGGCAAGCCCTCCTACAGATGAGGAGGACCCTCTATTCTCAGCCATCTTCCCCCTTTTATACTGAGCATGACATTCCTGGTGTGGGACACACCTGTAGCCAGGTCAGGTCAGCTGCCCTGGCTGACTCCAACCTGCTGACAGCCTGCAGACCATGGCTGGCCTGATCCTGACCCAGCCAAACCAGGACATTGGTACCTATAGACTAGTGGCTGGCTCTGGACCCAAGGCTTTGTGGATGACAATTATTAGTACCTCACAAGATGCTGTTAAATGTAACCTCTTGTTTGGACCAAATGATTTTTTTTCCCTCCATGGAATAGTGCAAACTGTAGTCTGGAGGCAAAGGGTCTCTCTTTTGTGTAATATTCCACAGGAACTGTAGGTTGACCAAGCTGGTTATAGAGAGATTTTCTGTACAACTGCAATGTTTCCCTTCAGAAAACTTTAGCTTATGGACAGCTGCCTGTTAACAGACATTGAAGAGCCATAAAGACACTGCCAACCCTAATGGCCTTGAGGACATGCAATCAAACCCCTTCTGAGCCTGAAGGTGTTACTTGTCTAGGGATAACCAATGACTCTACAAGCTCTGAAAAACTCTGACGAGGTCTGTGGTTTACTTTCGGGAACATCAATTACCTGTCAGTCACACAGACCCAACAAGGGCTCAGACAAAACAGTCCTTCCAGGGGGTGGTTCACAGGCAAGACCAGCACAAGTACAAGCTACTTTAAAATATCTTTTCTCTAATGCTTTGGGTTTTTTTTTTTCTAATCATCTATTTTCTGATATGAGACCTGGCCAATAGACTCCCCAGGGAGATGACATAAATGCCAGAAACTGACTGAGTGTCTGGGCTGAGTCTGGTTGCTCTACAGAGCACTGTAGACTCATCTAAAAATAAGGGACTTTAACCTCTAGAGCTGACATGAAGAGTGATCCCTGCTGGGGTACACTTGGAGTGACTCACAGGAGAAGCAGGGTACGAGTAACTTTAGAACCATAAAAATGACACGAAAGCAATGCCCATTTAATTGGAAAAACATTAACATGTCAGACTCACCTAGAAATAAGTATTGGGCAGCCAAAAGACCCAGAAGGAAGGATCTTTAAGTTGTGATAGATACATGCTTAACTATTCAGAAAGAGAAAGGAAATTACCAACTAACAGCTAACCTCCGATTCTTCAACATTTCACTGGGCTGCAATTCCTGTCTAAATCAAATGCACATCTCCCAGAGAACACAACATCCACCCCTACCCCTAAGTTCTTATAAATGAGTACCGTGGCTGGAAGAAGAAAGTAACAGGCTACTTTTTGTTACTGAACAATGGTCTAGCTTATAGCATTTTGTAAGGTTTCCAGCTGGAAGAAAGCAGTCCAATAAAAGACTTTAAGTCAGTAAGGTCATTTGGGGACATAACTATCTGTGAAAGATGTTGCATTTTTGGCAATATATGAAAAGAGATTACAGTGCTGAATGCCTTTCTTTTTTTTTCTTTTTCTTGTGGGGGGTTTTTTAGGTAGGTCCTGGTTTTATAGAAACCCTTCTCCCCCACACTGTTCTTAAGCGTCAAATTTTGTTGCATGTAAGGAAAGTACACTGCATAACAGATGGCAAAAATGCCATTGAATCATTTTAATAACAGCAGAAAAGCTAATTGCTTGTCAGCTGAAATTTCCTTTTCTAGAACTGGCAGAAACTGTACAGAATAGCCATGTTGTTCCTGAAAGGCTCAAGCTAGTTGATTTTGTAAAAAATCTGAAGGAAGTAGTCTGTACATTCACATAAATATACTTAGGTAAGGTACAGCTGCTGAAATGAGTCCTTAATTGACATGAAATGCTGTCAGTGTTCTCAAATGTAGTAACAGAGTTTAAGAAGATGAAACAACTTCAGTTGTGACTTGGCCATCAGGTGAGGAGAGGTGCTCCAGCTTTTGTAAGAGTTTTGCATTAGTTTACATGCACTGAAGACTTTCATTTTAAATCTTTTCATTGAGAATATGATAACTTTGCCTGCTAAACATTAATAAAAGCTCATTTTGGCAGCACTGTGAGAAATGGCAGTGTTATTGTAATTCTTGTATTATAGATGTAAAGCCCCTAAATTACAGTCAGTGCTTGTTTCTTTTAATATATTTTTGTTAATAAGGACAAGTCCCTACAATTCAGTAGGGCAAGTAGAAACTCATTACATGTTTAAGTTATCTCACTTTTGTTAAGGTTACTGTGAATGGCTGAAGAAGTTGGAATTTTTTTTGCTTTTCTCCTGAAGGAATGGCAAACCCAGCCATTAAATCTCATAAACCTCAGTTCAGTTCCTTTAACTATGGATTCACCCTTCTTGCCATTGAAATGGGACCTAATGCCATTTCTGGGCAATGATTTGGTACCTAAACAGGTTCCAGGTGTAGGAATTTTGATTTTGTGAAGTGCTCCCAGGTCCTGTTGCCCTATCTCCAATACCATACCTGCTGGTGGTACCCACAACTGTCCAGTGCTGACCTCGAGGGGAGGCACTGGGGTCTCCAGCATCAGCAATGGCTCTGCCTAGGATGTCCTTCTGAGCATCTCCCCCAAAATTCAGGGTGAGCGCATCCTTATGTAGCTCATGACATCTGATGAATCACACCAGTAAGTGAGGCAGTTGTGAATGCATTTAAAAAAAAAAATAAAAACAAGGTAAAAAGGTACTTAAACCAAGCAAACCCCCCCTAAATACCACTCCTGAGGAAGATCACTCAATTTTCAGTGCCTGACAAAACTAATCAGCCTGAATCACTAAGCCCTTACCTCTTTTCAGAGTACACTGCTGCGTTCACAAAGAACATCACCCAGAAGATGATTTTAAAACTTTCAGCAGAACTTGTTCCATAAAGCATTTAGGTTTTTTTTTTTTTTAATCTAAGTATAATCCAAAGAAACACTTTGAAATGCAACAGGAGCAGATAGCCATCCTTTCTGTCTTAGGAGAGACCCTAACCTAGTAATGTCAGTAATTTTTGCTGTATCTTTACTTTCAAACGCAGCTGTTAAAGGGAAAATGATGTCAATATTTCATATCCAGTGTGAGTCTTGTGCTTTTATTTTTATATAATACCAGAGACACAAACGGCTGGAAGAATAGATGTAATTTATTGATTGATAGGAAGATGGAAAAGCAATATAGGGAACCTCACACACACTGATACTAACCCTCTTTGCCTGTGCCAAGAGAGTCACTTGAAATCCCAAATTCTTCCACAGAGTTTCTGTCTGGCCTTGGGCTCTGCAACTCATCAAGTTCTCACAGTCTCAAAGAGTTTATATCTGTTTCCAGGTCAGACCATCATTTTTTTTCCCTGACCAGGACTGTGATGGGGACAGACTCTCACTGGTACACAAGTGTGATTCCAGCTTTTCATTTGCCAAGTGTATTTTTAACTACTTATTTTGAGTGGCTGCTCTGCACTTCGGTTTAGTGTTATTTTTATAAAGATAATTTGTAGCTGTGCAAAAGGTGCTGAGGGTGCACTTCCAGAATCCTTTTGTACATATGCAAAAATAATGAATGAATAAATAAATGCTTCTTTCACATGACCTCATTAAGAGCAAAGCCAAATTCCTGCAAGAGAAAGCCAGCTGAGCAGAATTTTCCAAGTGCATTTATCACAACATTATTTCTATTCCCATTGCATCTCAGGGTCCTAGTCACAGACCGGGCCATTATGATGCCAAGTACCACATGAAAATAAAAAGCATGTCTTTGCTTCAAGGGGCTTTTATAACAGCAGTGGTCGAAAGAGAGCAGCATCTGCCAGTAGGACCCAGGAGCATTTTTCTGACCGTGGAAGTGTGTATCAGCACTTTCTTTTCACACAGGCTCAAGGACAGATGGGATCGGTGCGATGACATCTGAAGTTCCATTCCAGCTACTGTCTATAAACTCATAAATGCTGCAGAAGAACCAAGCTGTACACTTGCTGTACTTTGAAGAGGTAAGTTGAAAACCAAATGCTAATCAGCCGACTGTGCAGGGATGAAGCGGGGACAGTCAGCTCAGGTTTTCAAGTCAGCATTGCTGAGGGATTTTGCTTATGTAAACACTTGTCATCATGTTTTCTATGTCTACAACCATCTGAAATTTTGCAAAGCTGCAGACTGAACATCTGCATAAATCTGAATGAAAGATTTGGAAAACAAATAAGAAGATTATGTGGAAAAAACTGCATCTTTGTTGCAGCATTTTGGAGCTCAGACACATTATATGAAACTAACAATATAAAATTGTGTTTTCAGTACATATCATCCATCTGGATGTTAACTTTCATCACCTGTATCTTTAGGTTTGAGCTGAAGGTGACACACTGCTGGGAGCAAGGAAATCAGTATGGATTGTTAAACTAGTATTGAAGACACTGCATAGTTCTGATAATAGGGCTATATGGGCAAATATTTGTGGAGGTAAAGGTGAGTGGACTCATCTCTCAAATCTCCCAGTGGCTGTGGTGCAGATGAGTGGTACTGCTGGAGCCCCAAGGTCTCGCTAGCCCAAAAGTGACAACTGTGCTTTCATTAAGAGAAAGGATTTACCTCATGGATGGATCCCTGTGACAAGCGACCCCCGTCACATTTGCAGGAGACTTCGAGGTCCTACAGGCTGAACCTTTATTCAGACATCCATGCCCAAGCTGTGTCTGCACCTCAGGTCTTTTGTGATATCCTCCCAGGCTGTGATCGTGCCCTACCATGTGCCCTTCTTAATGTACACAACATGAAATTAGAGAAATGCATATGACCAGAGGCTGCAAAGAAAGAAACCAAGCACATCTCTTCTGTATCAAAAGGAAAAAAAAAATCTCTATAAGGTGATTTTACGTATTGATTATCCCTTGGCAAGGCACATGCATTGTTAAGACAACAAAAATCACAGCTATCATTGGCTTCCACAGCTGAGCAGGTGGGACATACCAGCTGGAAAATACACCCCACACTCCCCAGTGCCCTGTTTTTCTTACCTCCTGTAAGTCTGGAGGAATCACATTAACAGAAGGGCAGAGACACAAGTCTGGGAGCTGGGAGGCTGGAAAGCAGAGCACTTGAAAGGGAGATGCAGCTTTAAACAGCTGCCTCTTCTCTTTTCATTACTAGCACCCAAAGTCCTAAGCAGTATCAGGCCCCATTTTCAGAAAGTACAACTAAATGCAAAGACAGGTTCCATAAAATTTCAATTTTTACTCAGCTGGGTAAAATGGAAATATTTCTGGATTGGCTAAAATCAGAACTTTTTTGTTCAGCTGAAACAAATCATTTTACTCTAGATGAGAGCGAGATAAATCTGGGCTGTCAGTACTGTTCTGTATCAGCCAGTTTACCTCTAGATCAGGATCTTTGCCTAGATGAAACCCCAGTACTATGCCATAATTTGCACCAGCCCTGACAAATTCATGAGCTGGAGCACGTGTGGAGGGAAGGGGATGAGGGGAAGGAGGCCCTTGAGCAGAAACAGGTGGGCACTGTTTCATTTTGGGAGTGTTGGAACTTTTCAGTGAAATCAAAATGCAGCTGGAATTGTTTGGGTTGTTTTTTGAATGCTAGAAGTGCAGTTTGGAAATAACTGGTGGGTTAAAACTGCAGATGAAAAGCCCTGGGCATTTGCAGCAATCCAGCAGTCTGGAGTCTTTCAAAGAACGAGCACAAAAAGAAAACCTCATGTTTTAAATACAGTGAAAAGCCCAGGCAGGTATATTTCTGTAGCTTTTTCACGGCACTTTCTTTCATCAGCCAGCTACTAATACATGCCCTACATACAATTTCTTTCCCAAGGATATCTCCTTTTAAAGAGGTTGTGTTTAAAAATGTGGTTGAAATGGCTGACTCACGAGCAAACATCAGCAGGCCCCTATTTCAGGGTGTCAATTAGATGGCTGCTTCTGTACTGCTGGGGTGGTTGGCAGCAGGCAGTTGAAATCACTCCTGGTCTCCTTTACTTCCCCCCCCCATTAGCTTCTATTGTCTTTAACGTAAGCTTCAGTAATTCTTCCCCTGATTTGAATAAATAATAATTACAGTTCAGTAATCCTTGCTACAGCATAGCTAATTAGTCTCTGTAGCTGACTGAAGCTTTTTAATTGTGACGAGAGAAAATAATTAAATATAGGATAAACAAAAAAAAAAAACCCCAAAAAACCAAAACCAACAAAACCACCACTGAACAGCTTTCCCTCCAACATTATAAACATGTTTCTCAAGGAACCATGGAAAAAAATTTCCTATTTTAAAAAGTATTTTAACTCATTTTCTTGTGTGGTTGCCATTTCTAAATTTGTTGACTTTTTTTATTTTGCTCTCTTGGCTCTCAATGGGAAGATGGACCATGTCTTGAAATGTAGATAACATTTTGATCTGTAAGTAATCTTCTCCTAGGAATGATGCTTCATGCATAAAACATCTGACATACAATAGACCAAACTAAGCTCTTGTACGAGTCTATTAAAGCCAATGGAGTTACACTAAGAATGAATTTGTCCCAGTGCAGTATTCTGGAGGATAATGTGAAGCCTATCAGATTCTGTACAGGAAAGTAGCGTACCAGTGCTGTGCAGTTGCACAGTTTAATCCCATTTTCATTTCTGCTCAAAAGCTTCTGGGTTGCTAGTTTCTATTCTGCATAGGTTTTTATCCTGCAGTCAGCACCTCAGTATCCAGCTACCTCCCAATAATGCACTAAATAGTGTGACTAACATCTGGTACACGCTTGTTTTCTCATCTTCTGCAATGCACTAGGAAGTTCTGTTTATAATGAAACATTATCAGGAGGAAAAATTCCATTAAGACTATTAAAAAACTGGAGCAGCATTTTTACCAGTGAATCAAATACTTAAAGGGAAAACAGAACTCTTTTCTACACTTCCTATGTACAGAGTTAGACCTATAATGTTTAAAAAGTACTTTCTGCAGGAGTCTCAGAAAGAGCACTTTGCAGCACAGATACATTCATAACACCTTTCTGTACCCTGAACTGTTTCAGGGCAAAATCTTGTGAGAAGAGAGTTAAGTCAGTAGGAATCAAAGGGTCTCGTCTCCTTGTGGAAGATGCTTGGCCATTTCTGAGATGGGTGAGTTAAGAGCAGAGCAGGAGGCTCTGAGTTTAACGTTTGGCTTGTGAAGTAGAGAGCAGGAGCATGAATGCTGCTCCTCTTCACCCAGAATGGGAAGGAGCTGACCAAATCATTCACACAATGAACTCAGAAATAAAGGAGAACTTGGGGTTTGAGCAAGCCTCCTTATGAGAGGGTAGTGTGCCTTCCTCAAGACACAAAAGGAAATCTTAAAAGATACGTAAATAATTAAATAAATAAAGCTGAAGAAGTGATCAGAGAGTAGAAGTGCCATGATACATTAAGTGGCTTAAAGCCGTGTGTGTATTCAGGGCTCGAGAGTCAGTTCTTTCAATGCATCTAACAGATAAATTCTGCCATTGTTTGATCATCTACATTTGAATTTAATACTTCAAACGTAGATGAATGCTAGCAAGCACAGGATTCGTTACTCCCTAATTTGAATTGAATTGAGTAGCATCTGCACAGAGCAGCTAATTGCTGATTTTCTATGGTCTTTATATAAAACATTTCATCTTTTCCATTTGAGAAACGAGGCTTTTGTTAGCTCTGCAGATAACTGTGGTTCAAATTCATGCTTAGCAGTAGCATCTTCTTTCCAGTTTTCTTCTCTTCAGGTGTTTATGTGAGGTTGATTCTGTCTTGTTTCAGAGATAACACTGTCAGTTTCTCCTGACAGTCATTTCCTTGGGTCAGAGTGGTTTTTTTCCACCTCTTTCATCACTCACCACCTCTCCTGAAGAGTTCAGGTGCTCCTGTGAGTCCCATCTCTGTTACTGCTAAAGTTTCTGTTGGCTTTGGGTTCTCTGCGCTATGATTTCTTCCAGTAAGATTTTTAAAAGACAGCAACTTAAACAGAAATTAAAGGAGAACTGGAAATCTGAAATGCAAGATGAAATTGCTTCTAAACTAATCCATCTTGGAAGAGCATCTGGGCAAGGTTCAAACCACTCTGATGAGCTGTCCTCTTGGAAGGTACACCGATACAACTTACTCTGTCATCTTGCAGTTTGCACTGAAAAATTAGCGGCCCTGAAAAGATGTGTGTGTGTTCTGCTAGCAGGCAAGATCAGCCTGGCACCTGAGAAGGTGGTCAGCAGGTGAGGAATATTAGCTTCGGTTTCTTTGTGATGCCAATGAAATAAAATTAAGTTCGTGGCAACAGTGGCTTTCTCCCTAGTGCTGAAGAGAAACCATAACCTCATCTCAGTTAACGCTTCTGCAACTCCAAAGATGCCACAGAGCACAGGAACTCGCCTAGGGACTGAAATCTTGCAGTCAGTACTTTCGAGTGATAGATGCAGGTACTCCAAACAAACTGTGATTTATTTCAGTAGTACCTATACCTTTGGATTGTGTATTTTTGTCACAGAACATGATTGGTGTTCATAAACATTTGCGATAACTGCTATAAACATTGCATTAAAATGGGACCAGAATCCACTGTTGGTAACATCAATCTCCTTCTCTTCACTCCTGAGGGAGCTGCAAAAACAAATGAACACCCAGCTCAAACTGCCTTTCTTATTCACTTTGAGCTTGGTGTGTTTTTCCTGTTTATTATTCTTCTATATATGTTAGAAATGAAAATACATTCTTCTCCTTGCTCTAAGAATTATATTGATTACGTGTTCCAGACCAAAAGAGCCACTGTTGCATCTGGCATTGTTTTTATCCTGGGAGTTTTATGGTGAGAGAACCAGACCAAATTCCTTAAAATAAACTGTATTCAGAGCTAAAGGCAGGAGCAGTTAAATGACCAACTAGAATCAGTTTTGAAAAAGCAAAGACCTAAAAATAAAGCAGGCAGGCTAAATCAGCTTTTATCCCTTGTGCTCCAGCCCCTGCTTCTTGATCTTTGACTCTTCAGTGAGGTAAAAGAAAGTTTTTATCAAAAATACCACTATCATTTAGACACTATAATAACCTGCAATCTACAGGCTTTCAGGACTCGGAGAGGTTAGGGAACTGCCTTTTGTTCAGCTCCTCATTCTCTATCATTTTCATTCCAAGCACCTACGACAGAATGTCGCAGAAATCTATGGGCTGATTTCTGTTTGAGCTGAATTAGACAGTGCAAAGTGCTGTATCTTTCAAGATCTCTCTAACGAGCAGCTGTACATCGATGATTTACACCTCTCCCATTAATAAAGGACTCCAAGATCATCTCCATCTCTTGTCAAAAGCATCTTGTTTTCACACGTTCCATATAAAATTTGAGGATGAATTACAAAATGCAAATGCCCTGTGGCCGGGTGGATAGATTTATTTTATGATAATATATGACAGTTTATTTAATCATTGTATTGCTCGAGCTGTGATGATTGCATTGTTCTGCAGCAGAAACACAGCAGAAAGCTGTAAGGATGCATAATGGCAGATATCACCTGTGGAAGGTAAAGATGGTTCATGTTGCTGCTGTAATTTTAAGGGGGAAAAAAAGGATGATCTAAAAAAATCCCCCAAAGACTCATTAAGAAGCATTTGCACATTAGTGTATTGTGCTAAATTTACTTCCTAATTTTGATGTCAACAGCGACTAGCACTAATGAAAAGCTTATGCAACATCAGAGAGTTTAGTAAAATAAATTAAAAAAAAAAAATCCGTTTAAAGAGTTAAATTACACCAAACTGTAATTACTAATTCAAGATTACACAAGATGTAATTAGCAGTTCAGTGTTACAAACCCTTTCAAAAGGCAACAGAAGACACATTTACAGTATGTACAAACATTATTGATAGCAAGGTTTTAATATCATGTGGGATTTTTTTTCCCCTTCTACTAGTGGTTCGAATGGCTGAGATAAACTAGCCACTAGTAAGGAAATATGGCCAGATGAATGTTATCTACCGTGTCCCAGTTCAGGACAGAGCTCAATCTGCTGCTGCTTAAATGTATCTCTTTCTAAACATAAATTTCCTAAACATATGCTTAACAGCAGCACGTGCTAACACCACATTTCATAAAGCAGCACACACACAAATATTTTCCTAATTTAGAGAGAGAGTCAGCAGGATAGAATCCTCATTTTAAACCCTTGCAATCAAGGCAAATAAAAATTTAGAGTCATCTCACTAACAGGAATGTTATAATGTAAACCACACTTCTCTCCAAAGCAGATCCACTAAAAAGAAGACAATCCTTACTCACGTGTCGTTAGACCCTGCCTGAGTAAGAGAGATCCCATGAGACTGGGAAGTGGGAAGCCTTCAGACTGCAGCTACAGTGCTGCCTTCACCAATTAACTGCCTCAGCTCATATGGCTCAAATCCTAAATTGCATCATTGTGTATTGCAGCATTTGTACTTAAAGGTTGCTGCTTCAGGCTGCAGCTTTTGTACTTACCGTTCTCCATCACTATGGCTCAGAGGTTGCCCCATTCTGGTGGGTAACGACCTGGTTTCAGCTGATCATACCTGTGTTACCTCTCCCTTGAGCTGCAGCTGGGGAGGCAGCTGTTGGTGTTTGAGAAAGCTCCTTAGGTCATGATGGTTCTATGCTAATCCAGCAGGTCCTCTCAGCAATCTAAATTTGACCTTCCCATTGTGCTCTGCTGCCTTCCCTAAAATACCCTCCTGCCTGCAGGATTTCCAGATTTACCATCCCTGCACCTGATGGTTTGTGGTAACTGGAAGCTTACCCAAGATCCGTTCACTGAGATCCCTTTTCCAACACCATGGAAGTTTCCCAGAGCAAGACTCACCCCAGTGGGAGGCAGACACTCCCTTGCACCTCCTTCTGGGATCTAACAAGCTGCTCTGGGAAGGCACCTTCCCATCCACTGCCTTCACCTTTAACTGCTTGCTGCTGCAGCTGCAAGATGCATTTCTTCAACTTTATCATCTTTAATATTATCATATAATTTTATGTTATGTTTATGTTTTAAGAGCATGCTGGTGGGTGTTTGATTTTCACCCATTAGATGTAGCAGGTATCCAATACATCCATTCCTCAGAGGGCATGGCCTGAAGCTGCACCAGGGGAGGGTAAGGTTGGATCTTAGGAAGCACTTCCTCACGGAAAGGGGGATAGAATACTCGAATGGACTGCCCAGGGAGGTGGTGGAATTGCCATCCCTGGAGGTGTTAAGGAAAGATTGGATATGGTGCTTAGTGACAGGGTCTAGCTGATGTCATGGTGTTGGGTCGTAGGCTGGACTTGATGATCTTGGAGGTCTATTCCAGCCTCAGAAGTTCTGTGATTCTGATTTGCACTCATTAGATGTAGCAGGTATCTGATACATCTATTCCCCCACCTAGAGAAAAAACAAAGAGAAAATCCCATCAGCGACTTCAGTAACATCAGGCACTTCACATCCTACTAGAAGGCACCCTTGGTGTGGTGCTGTGTGAGCAGAGGGAGCAGTTCTTCACTTGGGAGTCCTGCAATGACAGGGACTGGAGTGGTTTTGGTACCAACACCTGCACTTGCTATTCTAGTTTTAATTTTTGTTATCTCCGTGTTACCCAGCAGCATCTCCTGAAAGAGTTCTCGCTACAACAAAGCTCAGATATATCCCTGGTCCTACCTGTATCTCTGCTCATTGAACATGAGCTATCATCTTTGGCTTGCAATTAAGGTGCTGTAGTGGGACTTCCATAGCAGGAGCTTCTGGCACGCTGAACTATTGAAGCTTTTGTCAGCTTGGGGAATTCAAAGGCAAAATTGTACAACAAAGCAACTGGAATTAAAAAAAATACTCATGAATGTCTCTTTCAACAGCTGTATGTTAAAAGGACTATGTCAAGTTGGAAGAAAAAATTACATACCTGAAGTATTTTTAACTTACTGTTTGCTACATACAGTAGATAAATTGTTAAGTCAAAAGGATTTTAAATGCACTAACAGCACTGCTTTGATCTGCAGCTTTTCTTTTTCTCTGTTCCTCTTGGTATTTGATGGTAGAAACAGAGGAGTTAATTGTGACTTGCCTGCAGATAAGGTATCTGTCAATATTTTTTGCAGAAGCCCATTACTGATTGGGATGTCCCTACTGGGGGCAGGGGGAAACGCTCAGTGTCCATTGTAAAGACTGAGCTGTATTCCCTATGCCAAAAATAACAGATCCATGGATCCAGAGGAGTTTCACTCACATCAGCAACTTGAGAGAGGCAAGTGTATTGCCATCCTTATGAATATGCTCTTCTTCAAACCAACCACATCTGCCCTCACTGTGTCCTTTAGTGTTTGAGACTCCGCATGGTGGCTTTAAATGACTTCTAAAATGTAATTTTCACATTCTTGTTTGTTTTGACTGATTTCTTAATACAATACAAAGTACTTGCCAGAAACAATCCTTCTCTGTCAGACAAAGGCACCAAAGTAAACATCCCTTGATTTGTGCTTGGCAGCAGTTGAAAAAAACCATCGTCAGTAGGATTTTTTTTTTTTTTTCCTGCTGAAACATTTGGTTATTAAGTAAATTTTAGGTGATTTTTTTTTTTTTCAGAGGCATGCAAACCCTATGGTGTAGTTTTTCTGGTAGATTTTTCCATTTATCCTTTTACTTTCACCTTGGCTTTTTCCTTTACCATAAAGAATATGGAATTTTTCATATTTCAGAGACAAAATCATGGTGGAAGCACTGGGTAGCCCTGTGTCCACCTTTAACAGCTACATCCTGAATGCCAGGCTGGTTAATGCAGATATTGGATCCAGACCTGGACCAGGATATTATTCTGGGTAACTCTGCTCAGTACCCATTCTGATCTCTACTTGGTTAGCCATCGTTTGAGGATCTTGGGTGTAAATATCCAGCTTTGCTACTTTTCAGCAGTTTCCCACATTTGTCACCTTTGTTTATGAGGTTATGTTGGGGTTTTTTTTATAGGAGATAGCACCAAAAAACTGTACTAATATCCCAGATGTAGGACATGTACTGTTTCTCCCTTAATGACAAGGCCCATTACCTTGCTGTAGAGAGTAATTAGCTTGCCAAGATTTGCTCTTCATAAAGCTCCTCCGTTACTCCTTGAGACCTTCAAGGATACAAGTGACTTGATCAGGGGAACCCAAGAGCTGACCAGTCGGTAATTCCCCGATCTTACTCTCACCACCTTTAAAAACAAGCACACATACCTGTTTTCTTTTCCTTCTCCCTGGTATTTCTCCCATCCTTCCTGAATTTTTGAAGAGGACCACTGATAGGTCTGAGAAGGGATCTTTAGCCTAGGAAGAGCTCATCCGATGTGCCTGTCTGGAAAGCCTCCGAGCTAACCAATGACTGGCTCGCTTTTTCTTGCCCATTTTACTTGTCACTGCTATAAATTTTACAAGGCATTTGCTCACAGCCAACCTTCCCTCAAGGAAGACTGATGCAAAAAGCCTTCCCAGATGACTTTCCAGTTCAACACAGATCTTGTGTTTACATTAGCCCCCTCCTCCAGTTTCACATCCCCACCAGGCAGCCTTCTCTGCTCATTACACATCACTGTCCCCCCCCAGGACCCCCACTCCTGCTCCCCCACTTCCCTTTGCTTCCCTGCAGACACTGCCCTCCTCTGCCTGAGTAGCAAAGCGCTGAAGCCACATCCCCATTACCCTGCTTGCTCTATCCCTGTTTAGAAACCACCACTGACCAGCAGGAGAGGAGGTCTGAGAGAGTTTCTTGTATAGTCTGGGGGTGAGCTCACAAGGAAGAACAGTGCTGCTTGTACAGGCTGCTGAGACAGCCAGCTGCAGAGATGGCATGGGATACATAGCTTACTCTTCTCATTTACAATGCCCAGAAGCCAGAGGACTCCAAATTTGTCAAAATTGCAATATTATTTTTTTTTCCTCTAAGAATAATAATTCACATTTCCGATAAATATGCCCCATTCCTGCACATCCTTAAACAAATTCAAAATCCACACAGAAACGTTGAGGAGTCACAAGCATTTGTGCTACTGAAGATCCACCACCTCAACTTTTTTTAGCTGATTGCAATCCACACCACTGTTCAAACTGCAAACATTCATCATCACTCCACTGAGGAGAATCTTCCAAGAGATACCAATTTAAAGAAACAAACAAGCAACAAATCAGGAAACAGTGACCTCGGTTACAGTGCTCTGCGAGCAGGGGAAGGTGAAGTCTGAATGAATTGTATTCTGTTTGCATTAGTCAATTAGGTCTAAGAACAGTATTCCCTCTAGTGATTTGGAGGTTGTGCCTTGTGCAGAAGAGAAGGAAATATATCAAAGCCATACAAGAAGTCAAATGGAAGGAGAAGAACGTGGCTGCAACATTTTCTTAAGAAGCCCAGCAGCGAGGCAAGCAGGGGCAGCAGAGGGAGATGGGGAGGATGAGGAAGGAGAGCTGAGGGGCTGGCAGAGCTGCTTGGTCAGTGCCAAGCGTTCACAGACCACGGGGGAGAGGACCAGTGGCTGCTGGAGGTGCTGTTGCCTGACTGCAACTGCCCTACAGCTTTAATAGCTGTGCAGCACAGAAGCTAAAGATGCAGCAAGCAAGGGGCTTATTAAGGAGGAAGCTCAACCCTGACACTGTGGGTCAGTGCCACACCACCAGTGCCACGCCGCAGCCGGGGAGAACGCTTCACGCAACACGAGCCACTCACATCAGGTAACGCACACAATGCTGTGCTGGGAATGAAAAGCTCCCTTCCTCTTCATGCTAATGGAACACAGGGCTTCTTCTCCTGCCCCTGTGTAAAAAGCACACCATGTGATACCCACAAGGCTCTTCCTCCCAGTTCTCTCTCCGAAGCCAGCTCGGATTGCTGCACAGGAGGTCGTGGAGGTGTCTGGCACCAAGTGGTTCAGCTGTATCTCCTTGGCCAAGGAGACAGCTGTGATTTACGTTTCAGACAAGCAGGCACAGCTGGTAGGTAACAACTTTCAAGAAGCATCTCCAAATGTCATCATCATTCAAGGCCTGAGAGATGCAGCCTTCCCATGTTCCCCTGCTCCTACCAGAGGCTCGGTCCCAGGTCAGAACACCAATGCCTCTAAGCAAAACTAACCACTGAATAATTTGCTTTTTGAATAATGTGTCAGTGGCAAGAGGAACAGGTTTGCATCCCCTTGCAAAGCATAAGGACCTCCTGCTATTTGCTATATTGGAAGAGGAGGAGAGCTGACTTTTATCTCTAATGTATCAAGGATCCAAGTCTGAGCTTCGTTTATTTTCCTCTTTGGAGGTTCCACTGATGATGGTTGAGTGCTAAAACCTCAGCACTTAGGTACCTAACAAAGCTGCCTCTTCTCCCAAAGTTTCTTTTTAATGGTACTTTTATCAGTACAGTTCAACAAAGAAACAAAAGACTGAGCAAAGGCCATGCTTGCTCTCATTTGTTTACACACTGCACTCGATTTCCTAAACCTATGCATCAGGCTGCGCTGGAAAAAACGGGGGAAATACCTGAAATTCTGGTGTGGTAAAAATGAAGCTGAAAAGAAATTTCATGGTTGAATTTCCTGTGGAAAAAACAAATGCCTAAATTTTCATTTTAGCTTTTATTTCTACACCAGAAAGAGGGAAAGATAGTTACACCTCCACCTTCCTCCAAAGGTAGTTTACTCTCAGCTAAGACTGGGTTTAGCCCACAGCTCAGGGTTCAAAGATCTGCAAGCTTAGAGGCTCATGAGATCTGGGAATCATAAATCATAAAGTAGAGAAAAAAAGCAGCAAAGTGTGGCAGCTGAGGTGTTACCACTTAAAAAATAATGAAGCCACTGCATGAGTTTTATATCTGTCACTATACCAAAGCCTTATCCATTCAAAACACAAATGACACCAATGGCCACTTACTGGCTAATGTGAATAAATCTTCCCTTTCCACCCATTACTACAGGATTACTACGTACCACAACTCTGAGAGTCCTGCTCTTATACAGTCCAGCTGTGCCTGAAGCCAGCAGTCACACAAAACACCTGCTCCTTGTAGTCCTGCTAAAAGAAGGGATAATTCGTGCTGGGGGAGTGGGTGTTTGCTGGGCAGCTGCATTTCCCCTGCACACGTGTGTGCAGATCACACCCATGCCCCTGTGACCAGGCTCCACCACTGCCTCACTAAGAACATCAGAGACAACCCCCAGCTTACAGCCTTCAGAAGAGACAGGCACTGGTGGGCTCAGCTTTTAGTGATGGCTATACTAAGGGTTTCCAGGAAAGAATCTCCTTCTCTAAACCAGGAGTTAGCTCTCTATTTTTCATAACAGTCAGTGGGCAAGGTCAGAAGATGTAAGACTCCAATGCAAAATACATAGAATGGCAGGGGTTGGAAGGGACCTCTGGAGATCATCGAGTCCAACCCCCCTGCCAGAGCAGGAACACCCAGGGCAGGCCACACAGGAACAGATCCAGGTGGGGCTGGAAAGTCTCCAGAGAAGGAGACTCCACAGCCTCTCTGGGCAGCCTGGGCCAGGCTCTGTCACTCTCACTGTGAAGAAGTTTCTCCTCATGTAGAAGTGGAACTTCCTGTGTTCCAGTTTGTGATCATTGCCTCTTGTCCTATCCCAGGGTGCCACTGAAAAGAGCCTGGCCCTTCTACTACATGCTCTGAAGTATCTTCTGGCTGCTCCCTGGAATGCTCCCACATGCACACTATCATTTTATCTTAAAAATACGTGGTTGAGTGATCATCTAGACATCTGCCTAGCTTTTGATTATTGTTTTACAGTCTTCCTTTACACAAAATACTTTAATTCTAATGCAGTAAACAGAGAAACTCTGTCCTATTTGGTTAAAATATTGCAAAGTGCTCTTACATACTTACCTTCAGCTTACTACTTAAACTGTTCTGGTGAAAAGCAGGAATGAAATCTGAAAGATCTCCAAATCCAGGAATTAAGAAATATGCTTATCATGACAAATCTTTACTGAAAAATTAAATTTTTATTGAGTGAAACAGTTACATTAGTAGTTCATTATTTCAGATGGGAATTATTATATTTTTGCCATTTGCTACCATGTTATACCTCCCGTGTCTGCAAGATGATGTATTTCGTTGTTCCATTCCTGAAATAGAAACAAACAAAAAGAAGTCCCCACACTATGACTTTTCTTCATAAAACTAAAAAAGGAAACTGTAGAAGGCAAAGTTACAGCAGTCAAACTTCTCTCATAAAACTCACTTTACATTTGGTAAGCTTCAAGCTGATCTGGAATTTAAAACCGGTGGATTTTAGGAGACAAAGCATAAAGTAAAGCAATAGATGCTTAAAACTTTTGTGGTTTGGTTGTTTTTCAGTTTGTTGGATCAAGGATTGCACACTACAATGTGCCAATAATTCACTGGAGCTTGAACCAATAACTTACACATTCTACCTGCCTTCAATGCATTATTTCTACAATCTTTTGTCAGGATACATCCAGCTGTTTGCGCTCTGCACCCAAGCCCTCGAGTGGTTAAATCTCTTTTTTTTCCATTTTCCTTTTTTTTTTTTCTTCACATTTTCAGAACCTACTCGTTACATTTCATTAGCTACCTGCAGGCTTCCTATAGCTTCACAGACCTGTTGGTTTTTAGTTTTATTTTAGTTTACTTGTTTCATTACCAAAACAAACAAAAAATCATCAGAGGTTTGCAGCTGATCCTGAAAGTGCCACAACATTCCTGAGTTTTGGCCTCAGAATTTTATCCTGTGCTAAGAGAAAATGAGCCCTATGTAGTTCTAATGCAATAATAGGTTTTTTTACAGTCACTCAGTTTACTTAAGTAAAAGCAGGAACAAAAATGGACCATTGATGTAAATAGCATCAATATGAAGTGCTCCAGAGGCTGCAAGGATCCTCCCCTGGGGCCCAGGACAAGAAGCTGCTGGGGCTCCCACTTACATCTCTGCGAGCTGAAGGCAGAGACCCCAAACTTTTGCCCTAACTGGCACTAGGAAGGACCAAACGTAAAGGGCTCGCTCAGAACATGAGACACAACCTGCAGCTTACAGCCTTCAGAAGAGGCAAACACAACCCTGTAAACAGCATCATTACTATTTTTATCTACCAGCATCTTCTCTCCTTGGAATGAAGAAAGGAGAACATGAAAAAGGCCACAAGCCTTGAGAAAATAAATAAGTAAAATGTTAAAAAACCCAACAGGATACCTGCAATGAAAAGCTCTAGGCTGTAGCTGGTGGGTGAGGTAGGCACACCATGACGGCAGAGAGAGAAGGCATCTTACAGGGCTTGCTGCTGAGTAGCTGCTCAGTCCTGCAGTGGCAGGCCATGTGCTTAACAGACCTAAAACCTGTACAGTTTATGCCAAGATTAAATTAAATATTCTCCCAGAATCGACCATCTCCTGCAGCCCTGGGACAATTTGAGCAACAGATTAGAATGCACAGAGGACAGAGATGTTAGAAAGTTTCATCACTGCACCCGTGTTTGCTCTCCATAAAACACACGATATATAGAAACTAACAAGAGCCAAGTGTAACACCTCAGATGCCGCTGTCGGGAATGTTATCGATGACAAAGTGATTTCAGTAGCCTCAAGAGTACTGAACTCTTACGTGGTCACACAACTTACTAACAAATGACAATCATCAGAAACTATTTTCGAGTGCTTTGCCCCACCTCAAAGCTAAAAGTAGCAGTAGAAAGGTTCAGGCAAGTGCAGTGGCTGGTGTTGGGCATGGAAAAGCTGCTGTCTAAGGAGAGATCAAATTGACTGGGATCTTCTGCTTGGAAAAGAGGCAGCCAAGGAGAAGGATGAGGGATAAAATCACCAGTTTAGAGACAGATGAAGTTCTGAGAGGTGTGGAGGAAACAATGTGCAATCACACCTCCAAACTGGTTTTTTTCCTATCAGAAAAAGTAGAGGACATGTAACTGGTATCTTAGGAGTCTTTAAGAAAAAGCAGACCTTTCCATAAAGTATGTCATTAAATTGTGGAACTCACTGCTGCAGGATTTTATAGATACCAAGGCTATAAAGGGGTTGGGTTTAGCCCAACATTTACAGGAATTCACAGGCAAGAATCAAACCCAAAGATACAGACATAAATAACCTCCATCTCAAGAGGTCTCTAAACTTCACACTGCCCTAACTGAGGAGGTGTATTGGAAACTCACCCTCCACGTGGACTGTTTGTATATTTTTTCACATGCATCCACCACTACTCACTGGTAGAGACACCCTTCCTGAACCAGCAGACTGCCACCCAACCCAGGTTCAGCATTCTCCTGTAAAGCGTAGCACCACTTTTTAAATGTCTTTTCAATGTAAAACCATATGAAGTCCATCTGTCCACCCAGGGCTTCCTTAGTCACACTGCTCCTTCTTGTCATCCGAGATAGGCAGAAGATTATCTAATATGTTGTAATTAAATTGACAATGTGCTGTTTCTGTTGTCAAGACATGAGTCACTTTTTCACGCACAGATCTGCTTCCAGTGACAGTTGCAAAGGCATCTTTTCAAACTCTTCTCCTTAACACTGCATTAAATTTTTCTTCTGAGCTGAGCTGTCAGCAAAAACTGCTCTGCAGTGAGTGGCAATCAATCCAGCCTTGTCTCTCAACAAGTTGAGAGTTTTGACATAGTGTGGTTCTCACACAGAGGTTTGCTTATGAAGAGGACATTCAAATGCTTTTTAAAAGCATACTTTTATTAAAATCATCCACTTTTAGAAAGAAAAGCTCTATCTAGAGAAGCAGGCTGTTTGCCTCAGCACCTCTTGAAATTTCAGTAATATTGCCACGTACGTGCTTGGAAAGACATATTTCTTCAGTTTCACTTGACATTTTTTCACTCCCTAATATAGAAAGAAGTGTCAGCCAGGACTTGCCAGGAAATATGTCTGCTGGTACACGGCACAGCATCTCGGGGAAGTATGAGCTGTTCAGCAACTGGTTGCTTATCTCTTGCATTTATTCAACAACAAGGATTATGAATTATTTAGCTACAGTATGAAAGGGATAAATGATACCATTTCCCAGATTTCACACAAGTTAAAACAGTGGGCACAGAGTAAAGGGATTACATTATGCAAAAGAAAAAAAAAAAAAATGGGATCAGTATGGAGAAAATATTTCCTAACAAAGATGCCTATTAAAGAGCTGAAAAGTTCCTCATGGGAAGAGATGGAGGCTTCATCACTTGAGATATTTAAAACCTAACTAGACAAAGCAGTCATCTCTACAGGGACTGAGGAAATGGATAAAACGTCTTACTAGGCTTTTCTTCTACCCATGTCTGATTTCTATGATTTTTTTTTTAAATGCAAATCACATTTGTATAATGCAAGAGGCAGAAATACAATAAAAAAGAGTTTTAGTCATAGTGTTGCCCCACACAATGAAACATGATTCAAAATGAAATTTATGCTAGCAGCTCAGACTGCAGGATGATTTCTCTTTGTTTAAGGTCTAGCACTGAAAGCTTTGCTACTGCCACGCACATCTCTAAAAAGATGATTTACCATCCCCAGACTGGGGATTTATTCTCTGTGCCAAAACTCTTTACAAAAAACTGTGACAGTTCAAGTCTTGACAAGGGGAGCTGATACAAAAGGCAGAATGATGCCTTCCAGAACAGCAGCGGAGTACAGGGTTTGTGGCTAAGGTCTGGCAGACTTATAAACTCCCTGAGGAATCTCCAGCACTAAATATTTACTGATGTCACTCAAAGGATGACATCTAATCTGCTAGTACCAAAGTAAAAGTAGCCGTTCAGAACAGACTTTTCCCATCACTTTGAATATCTTAAAATGATTTGAAAATTCTCAGTTCTTCCCCAGTTTTTTTTTTTTTTTTCTGTGCGTGGTGTTTTTTTTGTTGTTGGTTTTGGTGGGGCTTTTTTGAATCCTTGAAGGCACTGTCCTACTTAAAATAAAGCACGCTGTCTTGTTCTTGTAGAAATATGAAAAAAACCACCCTAGAAACCTTAGGACAGTTAAAATGAGCCTGTTTAAGAGTGAAACACTGTGGGCCTTTTGCTACACCCATCATCCATGCAGGAAGATGAAATCACGACATAGAACTGGTGTACAAGATGTCAAGATGCACAATTGACATGAACTGTCGGAGGTAATGCAGGGGAGGGTGTTGAATCAGGATGGTCTTTAGGCTTGGGACAGCCTCTCACTAGTTTTGAGCCAGCAAGGCAAGATGTAGCCACGTCTTCCTTGCATTGACATCAAAACTGCTAAAACAGTCCCAGCAAAGGGGGGAAGAAAAGCAGTGGGGAGAAGTGAGTTGAATTTACCCCTGGAACTGGCTACAATTAGGAAAAACAATGGTTCTGTACCCTGGTAACAAGAAACTCCCTCAAACACATCATCATCCACCTTCCCGTGGACCTGCTCAGCTCCTTTTCCTCTCCTTGAAGCAACGTGCAGATTTTAGCTGGAAAGCCGTGTTTTCCTGTACTGGACTTGTCTATTTGGCTGTGTGCTGCTGGACTCATCTGTATCTTTAAGCAATAAAGTTCATTGGTAAGAGCATCTATTCCTGGACACACAGTGAAACTCTGGCAGCCCTGAACTTTGCCAATAGTGTTATCAGGACAAGAGTTCACCTATTTTAAGTGTTTTACATTAGCATAAACAGTTTTGCAGGCATAAAATCAATAGAGCAGGACACAACGCAGCAGCTCACAACGCAGCTAAACCAAAGACATCAACTCTTCTTTTGGTCAAGCCTGTTTAAAAGATTGTAGCTTTAAATAGTTAACATAATAAAGGGAGTATCCCCAAATCTAAGGGTCTCTAAATTATAAAGGTCAATACTTTGCCATTTGGAAAGTTAAAATACTTAACTGTAGTAGCAGTAGCAAATGACTTTTAAAATTCATTAGGTAATTAAAGCCCAGAAGGGTCAGTACAAAAACCATTAAGCTCTTTATACAGCTCTATCCCAACCTCCTTATTTAAAACACAGCCCCTTTGTCCCAACCACTGACTCCTCTCCACTTCTCAGCCACCACTCACCCCACACCCCACGGCCCCACCACCTGTTTATGAACCCAGAGGCTCTGTTTTCCAGGTAACCCGCTCTCTGTTAATTGCCCTTTAGGCTCTGGGCTCAGGCCATGCTTGCAGAGCTTCATCCCTCTCTGGGTCCTGCTCAGAGGACGGTCCAGTTTAGCACATCCTTCCTGATGCTGTGCCCAGTATTATCTTGCTCCAGCCCTCAGGGGATGCCACTAAACCTTACTGTAAATGAGCAGCCTGTGAGGACACAATCTACCTCCATAGGATAAGCAGGAATTAAAACAAAACCAACCAACCTAAATTAATTTATAAAGTCCTTTGGACTAATTTAATCCTGTAGTAATGAATCTATAACATTTTGTACCCAGTTGAGTCCCATGTCTGATAAAAGCAGGAATAAAATCCTACTGAAGGGGAACTGCCTTGGTGTGCCTGCAGTATTTTATGACCACAGGAGTCATTAGTCTCCAAGGAGATAAAAAAAGTCACCGTAAGGGAAGGAAACACAGGCAGGGAGGTATGCAGCAGACTCGAGTCTAGCCCCGTTTACACTGACTTCAGCAGAGTTATTCCTCTGCAGAGAACACAGGGGGGTTCAGTTCTAAGTCATAAGGATGGTGGAGAATAAAAATAACAGAGGAGTAATAACTGATGTTCTTCTAGTCTCAGTCACACAGCAAATACCTTCTCCACAAATAATTGAGATTTAGACCTCCTAGCAATTCTCAATGGCCATATTGTAAGTCATGTAGGAATTTTATGAGAGCAAAGCTGTAATAAGGTCCTGCGGCTGAGTGGTGGAATAGTTATACAATCAATATGTTTTTTCACGCTCGCGTTTTTGAGTGGATTAGTATTGCAGCACAGTCTAAAACAACAGCATAAATTTCACGGGCTGGCAGCTTTAAAAGTAGTGAAGCATAATAACAGGTGTATTTATTTGTGCTGTGATGTGTAACTGCTACCCCTGTAATTCTGCTGAGATCAGGCTCTGTTTTAAAACAGAGTACAAAATACCTGGTGCTGGAGCTAAGAAAATCTTAATGAACTGAAAATCAAATGGAAAAGACAACAGGTAGCACTGTAGACATGTGCAGAGGTAACACACATTTGCAAAACCTACTTCCCCTATTTGCCAGCCCTTTACTACAGACACTATATACAGACAGACTGAACAAATCCTAACCTATATAAATCCCTAACACTACAAATACATCTTTTCCCCAAAGTTATGAAGTGCTATAAAACCACATCACTTTCTATTTTTCTTGCTTTTTGACATGATTGTTGTTGGATAAATTTGTGAGTTCATAGACGAGTCAAACTTTGCAGTATACCAGAACTGGAGATGATGCCTCTTCTAACTATAGGTGCTTTACCACAAACATTAAAAGCAATTACTTAGGAATAGTCATTTCTAGGAGTTCTGAAAATGTTGTAGGTATAATGGGTGAAGTCATTACAGCAAAGTCTGAAGTATTTCCTTTAATCATTCAGTACATAGATCTGTAACTTCATACACTTGAAAACTATTTTTTTTTTGCTCTAAGTTTTCTTCTTACATATGTGTCTATATGTACATACACACATATATATGCACTATTATAAAATGACTGTCAAGAAAAGCAGGACCTTTACATTTCCACATTTTTCCCTATGTTTGCAATAGGAATGAAACTGTAGATCCCACCTGTGCCATCTACAAAAATTGGACCAGCTTGATTTCAAACCCTTTTGACAGACACAACAACCACTTACACTCTGCTTTTACCATCGGCATTTTTCATCCGTACCACAGTCAGTTTGCTCTAAGAATATATTATTAGGCCATACATTTAAGTCATCACACAGCAAAATCCCCTCCCTCTCGCACTGCCTGGAAATTACTGAACCTTGTGCCCGATCCAAAACCCCAAGCTCGTTCTGCTCAACTCCTCCATCCCAGTTTCTACCCTGCTGTGCACAGGGAAATGAGTTTGCAGCTGTGGTGTTGACAAGACCTAGACATACACATTAACATTAAATATTTCTTATTTTTGTGCTTTTCCAGTAGGTCAAAAAGTAGCCTAAACCATGCAACATACAAGCAAGCCTTACAGGGCCCGATTCTATTTGTGGAATGGTAAATCATCAGTAATTCCTCTGAACTCAACTAATCAAGCTAATTGCCACATCTAGAGTGCCATCAACTCACAGCGGTGACAGAGGGAGTTCAGGGTGTTAAACATTTGAAGGACTATGTAATAAACCAGAAACCTTCTCAAAGTCATAGTATCTCCGTACAATGCTCATTCTTTGAACTCAGAAGGCAAAAAAAACCCATCCAAACTAGTTAAGTGTTTCAGGGTTTTTCTGCAATTTTTATTAGTTATTGAAGGTCTATTTCGTAAGGGTTGGGAGTAAAGTCTATCTGGAGACCTAAAGTCATGTAAGCCAAATTCTCCAGTGTAACCACCACAGAATGCATGTGCCTGACATTGGTCAGGAAATTTGTTAGGAGGACTAACAGACTGGAAACATGGTGTGGTGATGGAAATCCTGGAAGGGAGGATAAGAGGAACAGAACATAGCCAGAGAAGCCTGCAGTGCTCTGGACCCTCAAAGGGAAGCCAAAGGTGAATGCACACTGAAATAAGTGCACCTAGAAAAGAACCAACCAGTGGCTATGTCCCTGGAAGCGCTCATTAGCAGAAGTATCTTGGAGAGAGCTGCAAGTACGTGACAAGTGAAGTGGGCTTCTCTTCGGGGAAAATGTTTTGGAGATATGTTTTTAATATGGGGAGAAAGATTCCTCCTCATGTTGCAGAATAGAAAAAAAAATCTGTAACCATTGGCCTCCCACAAATATTTTCTCTATAACAAGAACTGAAAAGCAATGTTATCTTGTCTTAGTCTTCCTATAATATTATTAGCTAATAAAGTGATTTTATTTACTATAAATGATAATTAATTATAAATAATGGATATTCCAAAGCATGAGATGCTTTAGATGAAGAGATGCTGTATGTCGACCTGGAAGGTGCCTGTTACATTAATACCTGCTAGGGTGGATCCCACAGCCTTGGCTGACACGATCAAGCCAAGAGAAATCAAAGGGCTGTCAATGGGTTTTTTTATTTTATTTCCATTATTTAGCTTAAAAAAGGGAAGGGGAGGAATCAGATCAAGTAGAAAATAAAAGGATCATATAGCTAGGGCCACTGCTTCCATTTAGTGGGAATGACAACAGTAAGAATAAATAACAATACAAAGACAGGATAAATCAACTATGCTACACATGTGGCAATACGTCTTAGGATTTTACTATCCCTGTTATCAAGATGACATGCAGTCTAGAACTTCATGGCAAACACACTGGCAAAAGCCATAAACCATGAGAATAACAAGGCTCGAAGGAACAAGGCTTACAAAGACAACCCCAAGGGTGACTTTCTTAGATACCAGTAAATAAATCCCTAAAGGCAAGGAACTAAAGTACAGCAACCCTAGCAACCACACTAGCACCCGAATTGAGGTCTGGAAGAGCAAAGATGTGCAGTTCCACACTGTCCAGTTGTGGGACACAGTTGCAACAGAGTCAAAACTTGTAGGCCTGTAAAATTCCACCACAGGGGTCGAGTTCAGAGTCTGGGGACTTTCTCTTTGTACCTCCATGATGGTTATAACCAGGCAATTAGAAGAGGTGTGAGAAGGGCTAACCAGAGATGCCAACCTTTTGGGAGTCAGCAACAGTTCTGTTGGGTTGTCTGGTAGGCACTTCTTTCCCTTTCCCCCACAAGCTAAATTCAGAAGGATGTTGTTGTCATCAGGAAGACTACTAACCTCATCGTCTGGCAGGCACGTTTCAAACCTGCAAAATGGGCATACTATGACTCCTTGCGGGGAATCACCGAAGTCTATGATCTTGCAAAGGCATTTGGCACACACTCTGTGACAGCACTCCAGCACTTTTGGTTTTCTCTGTCGCAGGTTATAGCGGTTGTAACAGATCTTGCACTCGAGCTCATCCGAGCTCTGCGTCTCCACAGACTCCTCAGGTAGTTGACTCGTCATTTCTACTGATGGTTTTTAGGCTTGCAGAAAGAGGAGTCGAGGGATGAAGAGGTCACTTGGGTTTATTTTAGAACTTCTTCCTGATGATCTTATCATCCATCTCAAACAGGAAAAGAGGAGATGAGGTTGTTGAAAAGCATCAGTAGGCACCATCCATTTTCAGCTCCTGCTAGGGACTATGCACTGCATGTCCGAGCCAGGCATCCATCTGAAAAATAGAATGTGGAATTTTTGTGGAAGAAAATAAAATAAAAACTGTATCAGGTGAAACATGCAAGTTCCACTTTTTACAAGCTTAGCTTCCTTTGCTAGAACGACCTCTAAGTAGTTTTTTTTATTGTGACGTATGGGGCCTACGTAGCAGTCATGCTGATAAACTCAGTATCACGCTGCACGCATTTGTTTTAGACTTGTAACTTTGACTGACTCAGCCCATGAAGTTCTCAGCAAAAGCTGCAATCTAATCACTGATCTGTGACCATTTGCTTAAACCCTGGTTTCCTAAGGAAATGAGACTTGACCCCTGGAGCTCCACATCTTTCTCAGTAACTTATAAAGCTGCTGTCCAGTTTCAAACAAATCAGCAGAGGGGCACCAGCACTGAAGATAACAATGGTTCTAAAAACATAGTGAAGACTGGCAGCTGGATAGAGGAGAGGAGGAGGGATTTTTAACAACTACCATTTATCCTGGAGGGCAGTGGTCAGCCAGCACACCCAGTTTCTGCTCTGAACAGTGAGGGCAACACAGTGGGAAGCTGGTGATACTCCAGTGAGATAAAGAGCTTTGGGGAGTGAAGCAGGTATGGAAGAGGGCTGGGGTTATTGTAAAGAGTTACAGGGGGACCTAAATCAAATCTGGAAGAGACCAGGCTTTATTCATTTCACTGCCTGTGAGACAGCTCATTTCTCTGTCCCCACCTCGCTGCTGACCACAGAAAAAGAGGGTTCTTTAGCTTGCAATAAAATGTCTCCTTTAATGTGTGGATACCAGGGTGAAGGCCAAGTGTCTCTCAAGGGCATTTGCCAGATGCACTGGCTTTCAAGTGTTTCATGGCTGTGACAGTGGTGTCACACCCCAGCTAAGGGGAGGCCCGTGACATGCTGGCGGTGCTGCGCTCCCATTCTGAGTGGTATTTTTGCCACCAGACCCATCAACCTACAAAACAAATGTATCTTGTAATTGTGAGTCTTCAGGACTTCAGGAAATGGTCCACGTATTAGAAATGAAACATTAACCAGGACTATGTACCCTGGACACCACCACTTACAAACCCAGAGATTTGTAGAATCATTAAGTTTGGAAAAGATAAATAAGATCATCAAGTCCAACTGTCAACTCAACACCACCACGACCACTAAAACATCCCAAAGTGCCACATCTACACATTTTTTTAACACCTCCAGGGATGGTGAATCCACCACTTCCCTTGGCAACCTGTTCCAAGGCTTCATCACTTTTTCAGTATAGAATTTTTTCTTAATGGCCAATCTAAACCTCCCGTGGAGCAACTTATCCCATTACCTCTCATCCTATCACTTGTTACTTGGGAGAGGAGGCCAACACCCACCTCTCTACACTCTCCTTTCAGGTAGCTGTAGAAAGCAAGAAGGTCTCCAGACTAAACAACCCCAGGTCCCTCAGCCACTCTTCATCAGCCATGTTCTCCAGACCCGTCACCAGCCTTGTTGCCCTTCTCTGGACCTGCTCCAGCACCTCAATGTCTTTCTTATACTGAGGTGCCCAAAATTGAACACAGTGCTCAAGCTGCAGCTTCACTAGTGCTGTGCAGAGGGGCACAAGCATCAGTTTTAGCAAATGTTTGATTCCTTTTCCTTGGAAAGTTTTTACTCACTTCCAGCGTTCAGATCTTTGGCCTTTCCCCCCTCCCCTTGTGAAGAGGGAAGGAAATCCTCTTTTAAGCAATGTGCTCTTCTTGTCAATCCATTTTACCTGCCAACCATCAGGTACAGAGAAGTCTCTTTCATGGGCCTCTTGTTGCTACTGTGCTTTAAGGATTTTTCTGAAATTTCTGCACAATGTTGTTTCTGTAAGTAACACCATTTCTAAAATTCACCTCCTGGATTTTTAAAAGAGGATGTTATACTTCAGACAATGAAAAAAAACCATGACAACACAGTGAAAAAAAATCCTCATATTTCTCTAAGAATTTATAACAGAGCTGGCCCCATTCAGTTTTCTTAACTTTTTATTCCTCCTCCTCCCAACTTACTTCTTTAGTGCTCTAAAAGTTTTCATCTCTGCCCTCCTGTTGTTTTTATTATTTGTACTGTGACTATATTTGTGGTGTTCCTTTAGGCAAGGCAAACACGACCTTGATCCATAACTTTCAGAGTGTACCAGCTAAACATCTTATAAGAGATAAAAAGTACATCTTTTACAGATCTTATAACCTATCCTTTATCCTTTGTTACACTGTGTGCTTCCTTATTCATTTCTAATACTCTTTTTATTTCATTACAAATATCATCTTCCAGATGACTTTTAGGCATATATAAATGTCATGAGAGGCTGACTTTAAAAAGGATGAAGAAACCACAAAACGGACCTAAAAAAGTGAAATGCCAGCCTACAGAAAGCCAAAGCACTGCTGAAAAGTTAAGAAGCCAAAGAAAACAAGCAATGGTTTTGAACTTTTATATCTTGAGTCTTCTGTACCTGAGGTGAATTAGGATTACTAACATGTTTGTGCTTTGCAGCTAAGGCTAGCAAACCTGGGACATAAACCTAGATATCTGATTAACCAAAAGTCTTCAAGAAAATGTGCCTTCATATCATGAAAAATTATGACCTTTCTCTGAAAACTCCCAACTAGAAAAATCTTTGTATTTTACTGTATCTTTCTAATGAATATTTCCAGGTTTTCACAAAAACCAGCCCACTTTCCAAGCAATTCTGTACAGACATAGATCACTTCTGCCTGAATCGGTTTTCAAACTCAAAGTATTTTCCTGATACTACCCCCTTTAAGTAGCCAAAATTAGCATTAATACAAGGAGTAACAAGTCCCTGGGATTAGCAGTGTCCCAGTTTCTAAACTGGGACCATTAGCTTCATTTCCAGAACACAATGATATTGTAATTACTGTCGGGAGCTACTGTACAAATTATTTTCAAACTTTTTTTTAATACACTGTAAAATAAAGAGCTACTTTTATCCCTTCTCTCTCTTCAGATTCTCCTCAAAACATATCCATCAGCAAGAAAACATCACGGCTTGTTTTTAATTTGGCTAAATTTAGGTGTTGAGTTTCTCCTTATGTGCTCTAGTGTGATTATTGCTCACTACTATTCTTCATTTAGACATTTTTTCCTTTGAAAATTAAAATTTAATCACTAATCCCTATTAATGCTACGCACACATTTGTTACCTTCCCAGCTCTATGGTAGTTTTAGATGCTTCCTGTCTTTTTTTGCTTTTGTGAGGTCTTAGAAAAAATTGTTTTGTTTGGGTTTGATTTGGTAGGTTTTTGTTTGTGGTTTTTTTCCTTCTCAATACCCACTTTCCCAATCATTTTTTCTTCGCTGAGAACTGACAACTTTCTGAGCTTAATTAATGCTGTCTTGCTATTATATACACCACATGTACTAAAAAGTTCTTAGAGACTTTAAAAATGCAGGAAAACTGAGTATTTGAAAGAAATCTGACTTCAAATTAGGCCTATTCCTTGAGAAAATGAGACCTTTCTTGAGAAATATGGCCAGCTACTCCTTCAGGCAACTTCTACTTTATGCCAAAGATTTTCTAGCTTGTCTTTTGCTTGTGTTCCTGGTGGGTATTTACTGGAAGCAGGCAAAATAAAGAATTAAAGTAGGGAATAGATTAACTGCTGCCCCTCTGAATCCCAATCCCCCAGCAAAAAGGTGTCAATTCTCATACTTCTGCTTTCTGCGTGTCAAAAGCAAGAGAAGCTGCAATACTACACAGGAAAAAAGGGATTGTATTTATGTGTTGATATTTTGTCCCACTCTTCTCTTCAAGCCACTTTTTAATGATGAAGTGAGAAGGCCTGTGCTCCAATCCTCCATTAATGCTTGGGCTTTTTAAAATATTGGGCTGCAATCTGTATTGTCTTCCTGACCTTGACATCAGAGGGCAGTTAAGTAAATACCCTTGAGTACAAATCCTATGATGAGTCCAATCTCTTTCACTTCCAGCAAAAAATTGCTTTTTGACTTAGATCAAGGTGAAGTCCCATGTCTATTTTTAAAGCACTGGGTTTTGGTTGTTGAGGGTTTTTTTTGTTTGTTTGGTTAGTTTTGGGGGTTTTTTTTCCATTTATTTTTGTTGGTTTTGTTTTGTTTTATTAATTCTGATATTTTTCATTACTTTAAACTACTCCTTGTGTCCAGTTTCCCCCTTGAGCTTATTTATTTTTAGGTAGGGTTGTCTCATCTGCTTGTCTGATGCAGACAGACACAAGCTGTAACTAGGGAAATTTCAATCAGGTATTAGGAAAAAAAAGAAAAATAAAAATCATAAGGTGTTCAAACACTGAAACAGGTTCCAAGGTAGATGGAAATGAAACCTCCAACCTTAACGACATGGAAAACTTGACTGGATACAACCCTGGTCAGGCCACTCTACCTTGGAATTTGCCACGGTTTTGAGCAAAAGGGACTGGCCCCTTGCTAGAGATCCCCTCCAACCTAAATTACTCTACAATTCTGTGTTTTGGTAACCTGAACTCATTTTACACAGTCTGAGAAGCTTTTTCCCTTACGAAGGAATAAGGCTGACAGTTGTTTATGTAACTAAATATCTGTCCTAGACAGTAATTTTAATTTAATATATGAATTCCTTTCTAGAAGAAAGCCTAGACAACTTCTGCTACAGAACCTGATAGGATCAGGACAATACAGTTGTAGAACTCTTCATTCCCACGTCTATTACGTAGCACGTAGCAGCTTTCTGAACAACACAGAAACTACCAGACACACACAATGATAACAGCACCCACCACAGTTTATCCGAGAACAAATGCATCTGTTGTACTATGATGAGCACTTGTCTTTCCTAAGAGGTTCTGTCTCTGCTCTGCAGGAGTGAATCCATCATTCCTGTTCACATCATGTTGCTGCTGCCACTTGAGCTCTGACTCCCTTCCTGGTGCCACCTGTCCTGTCCCTTGCAGACTCCTCTACCTGACCCTTTTACTAGAAAGGGAGAAAATCTGAAGACAGAGAGGCATCTTCTAGGTGTCAGGAGACCACCAGCAGTCCCCACAGTGCTCCAGCTCACTGCTGGAGGGCACTCCCAGAGGCAGGGGGAATGTCCTCCCTAGAGAGCAAGAGGAGGCCACCCACAGAACCAGACTGAGGAAGTAATAGCAAGTTCTTGTGCATGACCCCAGGGATAACCAGACAGAGTGCAGCAGACTACACCAGCCCAAACAGGGCACTGTCCATCCAGTTTTCTGCTAGTCACTGCTGGGTTGCAGGCTGCAGATCACTGGCTTTCATCCCAGGCAGGCAGAGAAAGGTGAATGGGTTGTGCAACACATTATGGCCCCTCTTTGCACTCATCTATCAAACACCAAGGAGCCAAAGTGTTGTTTTTAGAGGCCAGAAGCAATTATGTGTAGATGAAACTCTCAATATTGGAGCTCAGTCATGCTGACAGGGCAAAGTAGATGGGAATTTGTGCTCCTGCACCTTAACAAAAGATTATCCTTGCCCAACCCTTTATCATTAATCTCTCACATTTTTCTCTGAAGAAAATTTGCCCATATTTCACATATAACCTAAAACAAATACACGAGAACAGTAATTAAGTTCCATAAAATATGACCCAATGTGACGTTTTCAGAAGGTTTTTGAAGTTTCCTCTAAATATAAGCCAAGTATATTTAGGGAATAAGAGAAGGAAAACAATTGGAGAGAAATAAATAAAAGTAGAGAAACTTACTTTCCGATAAAAAAGTACTTCTTGCAAAGGTTCACTTGCAGGGAATAAGAAGTGCCTCTTCTTCTCCACATGGGCAGAAAACTGGTGGAAAGGAGGGAAACAAAATTAGTAGAGCAGGAATAGAGCTGGGAGCCTTTTCGGTCTGCTTTCTCTGAAGGAGAGGAAGTTGGACTACTTCTCTAGTATGGCTGGAAATACCCATATGTTAAGATTTCTGTTTAGAGAAATATATTGGATATATCCCATTGACTAAAATTATTTCTGTAAAACAACCCCGAGTTATCTTTACAGATCTGTTGTTGATTTTAAGCCTCTCTCAATATTATGTGCTAAACACTCCGAAGTGCTATCTCTTCTAGCAACCAGAGTCACAAACGTTAGCATTTCACTCCGGGGAAAAAAACTAAAGCAAAGGAGCTAAGGAGATAGACTGTGCTTCAAAAGAAGAGTTTTAAAACACATTGAAATACTTTCCTTCACAAATCTCATAGAAGCTCTTTGATCATTTCTACTGTTCCAAACCAAGTGCGGTCTCTTCTCCAGCAGAGACCAGAAAGCCACCATCTCCCATAGACCACTCCATTCACAGTCTGACTCAGCAGCAAATGACCATTGCACCAGAGTTTTCCAGCTTATGTTAAGCACAATTAAAAAAAAAAAATCAAACCAAAAAAAACCCAAAACAAAAACCCACCCCCAAAGTGCTTTGCTAATCCAACATTTGAATAGATGACGTTCAAAGTGCCAGCAGCTATCACATGTTCAACCTGTTTCACGCCACAATTCTGCTAACATTGGATGGGTTTTAACAATGGGCATTTCCCTGTCAACTCAAATCAATGCGAGACCTTGGACAGGAGCTAGAGAATGTGGTGTACTGATCCATGCTCAGTTTCTGGTCAGCTGTATAAACTGCTATGAAAAACACCTCCATTCTTTTCACAAATACATGGTTTTCAGTGGGATAGGCAATGAGGTTATTTCTCAAATAACTACAGAGGAAAGAGAAAACCTGCAACATACTGCAAACATTTGTGTACTGGCTGCTTCACAAGGGACCAATATAAAAGTATTTTTATCTTAAGTTTTTGTCACAATATTTAGAGTCTTTGCCCAATCTCTCTCAAGGTTCTACAATAATATCATGAAAATACAAAATACAGAAAAATCATAGCTTTTCATATTCAAAGCTGAGTTCAAGGTGCCTCTGATAATTTATTATGAGAAGTCATAAACTATTAAAGTGCATTCTTAAAAAATAAATAAATCAACAGTTAATATTATTATTATTTCCACCCTTGGTAAGTAAGCAGGGATATCTGCATCTAACACAGGGTTCACTTCATTCAGTATTGTGACACTGGCTTTTATGGTACTGTCTACATCCTTTGCATTTACATATTAATTATCACAAGACTCCATTTCTTCTTCATAGTATCATTTTGCAATACTTTGTTATACCAATAACTCACATTATGTGTCAGGTAGTAGTGGAAAAAGGTATGAATAAATAGTGAATGCCTTATTGAAACCCTACTATCTTCAATGACATTCTCTCTAGCTAGAGGCTACTATGAATCTTAAAACTGACTATGATGTAGGGAAAAAAAATTTGTGTTATTAGTTAGACTTTGAGACACAAGCAAAAATCTCTTCCAATATTTCTTAAGGATTTTTCCCCTTATATCTAATTCATGAGCTATTTATATAGCAATATGCTGAATGACTATTTAATGCGACATACGGTTGTGGGTTGCTTTGTAGCTGTTTTAAGAATAAAACTGATAGGACAAGGACAAAAAATCTGATTGCTTAATAGCTGTCATGATTTAAACGGACTATTAATTACACTGAATCGATAAGTAAAAAGAGATGGCTTGAAAATTGTATCTAAAATTGTAGCAGTCACTTTTGGAAATCCATAATCAGTTAAACATAATTGGTTTCTTTAAAAACATATTTTAATTGTTTCACAACCTGCTTATTTGGGCTGTTTTAGCATTTTTCTCTCGTACTGTTTTCTCACTGCCAGGGGCTGTTCCTTTATAACCAAGAAATGATCGACTCCAGGAAGAATGTATTTCATGATAGAACTCGTGACCTTACTGTTATTTTAGGGAAAGGTTTGGCATTCTCCTCTTTGGTAGCAGGGGTGGGTTTTGGCAGCTCTCTCAAATAAACTAGAGTTCTGTTTCTCTGCTTTATTGTTTGTCCTTCAGAAGCCCTTTTGAGAATTGAACAGACTGTAGGACATCGATTCTTGAATATGACTTGAAAAGATACAAAATGATAAATAAATAAAAAGCTTTGCAGTATTTCCTAATACAGGCATAAATGTTTCATCATATGACCCACAGGGTATACCTCGCATTTACCTTTAATTTAGGGATTATTAAAAGCCAATATGATTTTGTACTAGGCTCCAGAATACACGAAGATAACACCACAGAAGTTTACGTCCTTGTTCTGCTTGCTATTGTGTGCTTGAATGTTAGTAATTAAAATATGTCTAGAAATGCATGAAAATAACTTGTTCTTTTTCATCAAAGTAACTGTTGTACTGGAAGATATTAAGTGACGCACAAAATGTAAGAATTCCTTTCTTACATTTTCCTTGGACATATTTTTCTAGGTTACATAATTTGGGAGGAACCAGGTGAGACAAAATTACAGAAAATTAATCTTGATTACATCATTCAGTGAGAAATTCCTCTTCACACAGGGGAGTAATTTTAATGCATTATAATAAGTTCCAATTAACCTTCAAAATAAGATTTAAATAGAAAGTGTTGCATTACTTTTGTCCTAACAGAGCTAAAAATAATCCCAGAATAGACTAGAAACAAAGCTGTGCTTCTTGCTTTTCCTATTGTCATTAAGAGTAGTCCATCTCATACTTACATTTAACTTGGTTCTTTCTGTTTCAGACATTTTTGATGGTATGACTACACAAAGATTTTACTACATTGTCTATTTTATCTCAATAATTATTTCTCAACAGAAAATAAAAAGGGTGGGTGATTCTACAGGGCAGTACTGATACTGAAGTTTATGTATTGTTTGCATATATTTGGTAAGTTTTTCTGCTTAAACTACTGCTAAGAATTTGAATGTTATCCTGTGCTGAAAGGAAAATAGTAAAAAACAAACCACCAACAAACCCCGCAGTTACTTCACAGAACATTTGAAAACTGTATGTCAAAATAATCCAAGTCTAATACAGATTTCCACTTCTAAACAACTTTTCCAGACCTAGTCTTCCACCAGTATGTCCTTTTTGAAAAGCTGGCATCCAAAATCTAAGGTAGCTGGTGTTGCAGATAGACCCAAGAGTTTGAAAAGGCAGGAGTCTGAGGAAACAATACTTTTAAACCTGGGTACACTAAACTGTAAGTTTAGTATTTCATTTATCTCAGAGTGTACACATAAAAATAGTTGCTGCTGGGATCAGTATTACTTTTCTTTTGGCAATATAACAATAGTTCTATTGCCCTCCTCACTTGATATTATTATAGATCAGAATCACAATGAAGAAACTAAGAAAAACTCTGTTTACAAATCTTATTGATGTATTTTAAAAAAACCCCACAGAAATCCCCCCAGACATTATGAAAAATATAATTAGTTTTACCACGTCAACCAGACCTAATAAATTGTACATCTTTAACTGCACTTATGGGAACTG
>JANHGN010006368.1:0-27543 GCA_024605025.1 Megaceryle maxima | reverse complement strand
TTTACCTGCCATTTTTTTTCCTCCTCCAAGCACCTGCTGTTACCCTGCACAAAACAGCCTTATTTTTACCTAATTTTCAGGAGTATTTTTCTTCATCAATGAAAATTCCTTCAAATAATAAAAAATACAACCTTCTTGTTAGGTTTTTATACTATCTATAAGCATATTACAATCTATGACCTCTATGTCTTAAGAAAATTGTTACTTGTTAATTTTTTTGTTTTATTTTATTTTTTGGGTTCTGAAAATGAAGCAGCATTACAACAACTCCACAAGCATGACTTGTTCTGTCCAGCAGGGCTTCACAGCTGGATGGCTGCTGCATGAGAACAAACTGCAAAGCTACAAAGAACAGCTACTGTGTGCACACCCCTCGTTCTAGATGCAGGCACATGAAATAAAATTGCATGCATTTAGAAAGTGCATGAAAAGAGTTAGAATTAATTTGTGTCAAATGATATGCACAGCTTTTATTTTATTTCATTAAGGAATATTGGAATCCTCTTAAACAAGAGCAGCTTTAATTATTTGTAACTCCTGTGAATGATCTGGAGCTGTCAGAGCTCCGTGAAGTGCTACACCAGTAGTCCCAGAAGCGCTGGAGTGTTCTGCTGGTGAGATTTGCTTAACTCAGATTAATGCTTATAATGGACTGAAACTTCAGAGAGACTGATATTAATTGCTCTGCTTTTAACATGTTGTTTAGCAGTGAAATGAGATTTACTTTTTTTTTACCCGTTGTGATCTCTTAGTGAAAGAGTTCAAGTGCTGCTGGATGAAGTATTTCAAGCAAAGGATGCAATCCTCATAGGCAGAATCTTCTATATTCAGCTGTACTAGAGAGAATACACTCTGTAAGGAGCCACTTCAGTACTCTTGCTTTCCCCAAGAGAAATCCTCTCCATTGGTAGTCTCAACGAGAGCTTTGGAGAGTTAGCCCTCACCAGACCTCAGACTTCGGGTCAAATTTTCCTCAGTATTCAAAAGAAAAATTGTCTCTACTTACTATGTATATGTCATCCCATCCTACATCATTCCTAAAGTACACGGGAATCTGCTGAGGATGAGCTTGAGTACATATGATATCCTCCGGGTATTTCTGGAGGCACCACAGTCACCAGGGTCACCCTGAGACTAGTGCTACTGGGAGCATGTTCAGGCCTGGAGTGCCCTTCAGATGGGATAAGAGGAGCAGAAAGAAGCAGGCAATTTGTTCATTGCCTGTTTCAAAATCCATTTAGGAATGCAGTGTATTTCCCTCACATAGGTTTCTGATAGAAATATGCCACCAAAACAGCAGCTAATCCCATCAAGTCTAAATCTGATCAATACAAATCATCAAAGCACTTGGAAAATGTGTTCAGCAGGAGTTGCCCAATCCTATTTTGGGATGAGGACAACCTGGACTTTCTAAATATTCCATCATCCAAAAAAGTTAACACTGGTCAAGTCTCACAAACTCAACAGAGGGTACAAAACTGGCTTTGCTTTGAGCAGAGCTCCAGCATTTTGATGTCATTTGGAACTACAACAGTCAGAAAGTTAAACTAAATCAAAATGCTTGAAGTGTGCCAGTTGAGCATACTTAAAACACAAAATCCAGGAAAGCATTGCTTCAGAAATTTTGGAAGCAATCAAGGCATATTCAGAAACACAGCTTGTATATTGAATTAGAAAGAAAGAAAAAAACCACCACCACAAAACAGATAGAAAGAACATTAAATAGGATTTAAAAGGTTTCAAAAGCAATACAGTCGACAGAGAGTCATTACACTTGCCTATTTACCTGGCTTAGTGTAAATTAATAACTGTGAGCAGGCATTGGTATTTTCTTAACTGGCAACAATGAATGGGGAATTTTAGTTTTAAGTGTTTTGCAACATATAGCGTAAGGCTAGAAAAACTAGAAAACAGAACACTAACAAGTTCTGCATTTCACTTAATGTAATACAAATCCCAACATCAACACAGCAGCTTTCCAGGGACAATTCCCAAGGATATCAGGTTTTCTATACAGTATCACAAATGAGCAGCTTGGCTGGGGCTTATGGAATAAAGCAGGAAATGGAAAACATTTCTTGCCTTCTAGTAACAAAAACCCTGTTTTTTTGATAGAACAGAAACATAACCAAGAGCATCTTAAAATACCAGATGTTTTAAATGACAGTTTTCTTGAAATTACTTTAAACATTGACTCTCATCTGCTCTGCTTTTACTTAAGCAAGTGAACCTGAGTCTTCTGAACGAGCGATACTAGAAAGATGCGTTAGTAAGTCACCTTATTTACTAGACATGAGGGGATAACGTATTCCACTGCTTCTTCATTTCCAGTGTGCTGAATGCATACAATTTGAAAAGAAGTGAAGAACTGGGGGGAAAAAGAAGAGTCTATAGAAAAGTACTGTCTATTTGGAAGGCAAGAAGCATTAGCTTTCATTTACACTATTACTCTTCCATGGAAAGCTCCATGCTTGAAGCACCAGAGCTGTCTGTTAGCCCACTAGACCACAGGTTTATAAAGTTCTTTGTAAAGGATTCTGTAAGCTTTGCTTTTCTTTTTTTTTTTCCCTGAGAGGTTCCTGTTTCTGAAGGAGAAAACACAGAACACTACTATGTGGACAGATCATTAGACAAAGGTGGACTGAGCAAGAAGCAGATGCTCAGAGAATTTTTTACGTGGATTCACCAGACGAAATGACTGCTGCAAAAAGCCCATCACATGGCAACAGCCGCAGCTTTACATACCAGATGAAGTCAGATGTCAAACTGTAGAGCATGGAATTCAAACAGAAGTTTGCAGATCACAGATCAGTTGAACATGCTGAGAGCTGTAGATTTAAACAAACAAACAAGAACTTCCACATAAACATCTAAGATGGATTTCTAAGGAGGAAGCTGCTTTCTTGTACCAAATGCACTGCATGTATTCAGATAAACGAGCTATCGGTGTAGTCCCACTGGCTTAAATGAGAGTATCTAGGAAAGAACTGCCAGAACATGCCTAGCCCTTGATGGAATTCTTTTGACTGATGATTCAGACTGAATCTTCTGACTTACTTCAGGCCGTCCTAGTGGCAATTTTGCCTTACTAATGAAGCATTCCTTTTTTACAGCAAAAGGTGATAGAACATCACGCTGTCTATGCTCAAACCTCTAGCTTTCAGTGATCCCACTCAACTGCATAAAATAAAAAGCTTTGTACAGCATCAAGTGATTCAATCAAACAAGATGCAACACTTGCAAATACAATGTGAACAATTCACACTGGCTTTTGTCTTTAAAAAGCCCTTTGTTTGGAAAAGAAGTCTTCTTCCTGTTGTTTTACTTACGGTAGCCTGTAGTTCTAAAGATGTGTTAAGGAAAACCTAACTTGAGGGATTCATTCATCAAATCTTCTCACTGAGATTAGCTTGGAAAATGAGAGCAGAAATTAAATCTTGGATGCAAATATGTTTTTAGGACATACATGCAGGCCTTTCTCAGGCAAAATTCTTATTTATTGTAGTAACAGGGAGAAAGGTGGTAGAATTAAGCACTAATAATAATACTGTATGCTTTTCTTGTTTTCTGTTTCATAGAATAAAAACCTTTTTGACATTTCTAAAATTTGTTACTGTTTCATTTATTCAGTTCCTAAATCTGTAATCCCTGCTAAGGCAAAAGTCGGACTGAATTGACCAAGAGACCACACACACAACCACTGATTTCTCCTTAACTCTGCTACCAAAAAAATTTTTTTTTAATTGTCACATTATTAAATCTTGTAAAAAACTGTGCTTCCTAATATATAACTCCAGCCAGGGAGCACCATCAGTAAAGAATTATGATGGCAATCTAGTAGTTCATAAAAAAACCTGCAGGATACTGTTCCCTACCCAAAAAGATAACTTCTTTCAATACACTGGGTTGTGCAGAAAAGAGCAGACAAGATCAAGGACACCATTTATGAATACACGAATTGTGGCAGCCCCACTGGCAGGATATCAAGTCTGAAGGACTTGCTGATGGAACACTATGTGAATGAAGTATCTGATACACTCGCACAGATTTGGTATCATGTCCAAACGAGACATTACAGCTTCAGATGTATCTCACTCTGTGAAAATACCAAGTGGAAACACTAGCTTATTAAACCAGGGGTTCTGAAAGAACTTTGGATCCCCCTCACCATCAATAGCCATCCTTAACCATTTCAGGTGGCAAGATTTTAACTTGGCTACTCAGAAAAGGAAACTAAAGCACTATGCATTATAATTGTCTTAAAGCACTGTAAGACATCTTGCAGTGACACCTTAATAACAACATCATTAAGCACTAGGTGTAAACAGAACAAAAAAGGACCTTCAAATTAAACACCCACTATCTTTTCTAAGCACTCTGCAGTAAACTCGACTCTTGCTTACACCTGCACAAAGCCACTGAGCCCAATTTCATTGCGTTGCTGATGTTGCACGAGTGTAACAGCCACCTTATGAATTGTATTCTGTGCTATCTCGGAGTCTTGGAATCCGTAACAGAAGGGAGGGTTGAACCAGAGAAGAGAGGGCAGCAGTACGATCAACTTGAGTTTTATGTAGAGAGTGGACAGAGGGAGGTAAGTGCAAGTAAACACATTTTTTAGAAAAAAAATAGTTTCTAAATTGGCATGCTAAGGAACAAAGCAGCAAGCACATAGAGGGGGAGAAGGTTTGAATGTGATAAAAAAAGAGTTTGAGTTGATAGGCAAGGTGAATTTGTGGGGAGTTTCAAAGACAGAATTATATAGTTTTGGAAGATGGCCAAAAAGATGCAAAGGTTTTAGATAAGGGGAAGGGAAGCAATGGAAGCGTGAAGTCAGCTAGGAAAGAGTAGGTTACAGGTTATATGTGACAACTTACAGGAACCAAAGTAAGAAGGCATTAAGAAACAGGCAGAGAGGAATAGTGGAAGGTGAGGAAAAAATTGGGATACATACAAGAATACATGACAGGAAAAACAGGTACTCATCTGCATATGAAATGAGATATGGCTTCTATTGCCTGCCACACTGATGAGAATGAATGTGATAAATAGTAACAGAATGATAAAACAGGAGAGGATGTAGGAGCAAAATACGGAATTCATTTTGATACAGGCAATACCAGTAAAATAGCTACAGTGACATGCTAGAGAACTGGCCAAAGGAAAGTTCAGGAGAACACCATTTTATTTTGTTGTATAACCAAATTGTCTCCCTATTAAAAGCAATTACAAGTGGTAGTAGCTGTAAAAAAACCACACCAAAAATACAACAAAACAAACAAAAAGCAAGCGAGCAACCAACAACCACAAACAAACATCACAAAACAAAAACCAAGCAAACACACACCACAAACAAACCACCACCAAAAAACACAACAAGAGAGAGGAAAGCGATGCATTCATATTTACTCCCTAAGCTGCCAGCTGACCAACCGAGCAAACAGCTTGGCTCTTTTAACAGGAAATTCTCTTAAGGGTAAAGGGTGGACAAGGAGCAGGTGATGGGGCTCAAAACAGAGACTGTGGTGTTATTAAAGAAACAGTATTTTCTCGGACAACAAGCAAACCAATTAAGCACAACTCCTGGTCTGTGGCAGAGCTGACAGACACGCGTGACTGAGTAACATGCCTTCATTCTGTATGTACAGCAACAGTAGAGATGAATGAGAGAGATTATTTGTGGCTCCAGCCTCATACAGTCAGCTCAGCACAGTGAGGAACACAACGAGATCTGAAACTGGGGAGTTCATTCGGGGCACTGTAGGTATTTAGGGTTTTTTAAGTGGATACAAAACCTTCACTGTTTGTGATTGATCCTGTCACAGCAACAACTGAGGTGACAGTTCAATCCCAGCTCCTTGAAGTTCAGAGGTTTACAGCCTTCTGATCAAAAGGTTCCACTGAATGGAAGTTAAATCCATTTTTTTTTAAAAGAAAACAAAATCTTCAATCCTTACCTGCAAGGACATGGGCAGTGGGAACAAATAAGGATGCAAATGTAAGATTGAAGAAGGGACCATAGAACTATACAATTTTACCTCCTGGGCAATGGAGATCATAGAACATACTCCCCCAATTACTACATTTGGGTGGCAGAATCACAGAATAATTTAGATTGGAAGGAACCTCTGGAGGTCAGTGGTTCACACCTCACTTCCTGAAAAGTCGAGAACAATACTGCAACACTGTGCCAACAGTTTAGTAAAGCTGAATGGAAGATCTAACAGAACATGTGGGTGTTGAGCTCACCCCAACCCATGTCCTCACAAGCATCAACACATGTAACCAAATGGCCTGTCCACCATTCATAATGGAGATAGATTCCTTGCAATAACATGGTGGACAAGGGATACCAGCTACCCAGTCCTCATCCTAACATCCTGTTTCCTTTTAGGTTGGCAACAGTGTGCTGCTGCTGGATGTGCCCTTCTGTTGTCTTTAGTTACCTGCAGCAAACCACCTCCTCTTCCTGTCCCACCTCTGCGAGTCATCAGGACTACTCACCAACCTGTCTCCTGAAGTGGGTGTCCTGAGAAGCTGCATGTAGATGTTTTCTTGATGTCCTCCTAATCTGGGTGCCATCAGCAGCCATTCTTATGGTCCTAATCCAATTGTTATTTTGGTACTTCCCCACCCATACAATCCCATTCGCAACAATCAAGGTTCTCATTGCAATTATCAACAAAAGTAATGACAGGTCTGAAGTTACAATTGCTCAGGACTTTGCCCATTTTAGTTTTGAATGTCTCCAGTGATGATGGAGGGTCCACAACCCCCCAGGGCACCTGTTTCAAAGCCTGACTCACAGTGAAGATTTCACTCCTACCCTCCTTGGCTCTTTCACCAATTCAGGAAGCAGATCCAAAGCAGCTTCTCACACCATGCACATTGCTACCCACGCACAAAGCAAACACTAGATGAGGAATGGCTCCAGAGCCACACAAGGGACAGTAAATTGAGTAGAGTATATAAGAGATTAGACATGTATTGACATCTACCTCCTGTGGTCAGTACAAATCACAGTGCTGCTCTGAAGCAGCAAGCCTATCCTAGTACCTCCTCAGGTTCCATAATCCCTACTAAGAACATACCTGCTTGGAAACATTGGCTACTGCTGTAAGACTGATTAAATTCTCCCCAAGTCTGTTTGGCAGAGGACATTTTACTCCTTACTTCCATCGACATGGAGTTGCCATCTGGGTCAGAGCTTGGGGTTTACTGACAATTTCCTCTCTACCTCTAACACGAGGCTGGCCATTGAGGCTGGCCATTAAGGGAGTGTCCTCAGCTTTAGGCAAGGCACTCAAGGCAATTTCCACCTGCCTGGCTTCATCCATGGCCACTGATCATTACGCATTCATGGCACAGTGAATGAACATTAAAAGGAGCATACAAACAAGACCAACTGTCGATCACTTTTATTCAAATCATTTGTGAATGGCACTATTGAAGAAAAGTATAAAATATGTATGTTTTTACCCGAATGGTCACATTTTCAGTTAAAAAAACAAATATTAAAATTATGATTCTGATTTTCAAAAGCAGGTGTAGCATACAGTGCATTTTCCAGGAAGGGTTTCAGAGGAGGGAGTGTGTTGCCTCACATATTACACTTCCACGCTTCTAAATACATTACTATACATTAAGGAAGACACAGGGATATGAGATACTTCAGGATAAAAGCTGAAATTTCAATTTTCACATTGAAAATGAGCACTACTATCTCCTCATAAAAGAAACCACATCAGGTAGAATACTGTTTGCTAGTGATTGCTGTTGGAATTGGAATGCAACACTGCATTCCTGAAAATGCAAGAAATAAAAGGAGCTCGATATATTTCTTTGAAAATTACATTGATACATTTACGTTTTCATCTACAAGTAGATTAAGTGTACAATAATATTTAGCTAGATACTTTTATCTGACATTTCAAGAAAAACATTCAGTCATAGCTGTGCTCTACAATCAGTACTCTAAAGGGATACCGGTGGAGGGAGAAAGAATAACACACATACAAACACAGACATTTCCCCCCTGTAAACCTGCTTCAGACAAAGAACACAAGACCTCACTATTTAAATGCCTTTTCAAGACTGAAGAAAAGAAAGATTTAACAGAATTATCGGGGAGTTACTTAAATAAAGAGAAGCTTTGTTTAAGCAATTTAAAGCTGGAACACAATGCCGTTATCACAACGCCTCGTATTAATTATGATGTTTGCTCTTTCCGGCCTGTCACAATGATGAACAATAATGACTGCACAATGTGAGATACTCACCATTTAGCTAATTCACTCAGTCTAGGCAGGGGATCAAAAAAATCTCTCTATACTCTTCCATTCCTTAACAATAGCCCTTTTCTGTTCCAAACGGTAACCAAGAGGAGCACTAAACCTGGTGTGACCTGTGCATATCTTGCCTGCCATAACCCAGAGCCTAAAAACCAGCTGCAGGAATGCAACAGCCACAACTCTTAACCTCGGTCTTCCCAGGACAGCTGGCACTGTGGAGAGGCAGTGCAGACATACACCAGTTCCCTTCTCAGGCTTCCAGCACACCCAGGACCATCACTGGTGTGGCAGTGCCATTCTTGGCTTATATGAAAGAAAAATTGTGGGATAAAAAAAACCCAAAACAAAAGTGTTCCATGGACACCTGGAGCTGTACATAGGAAGTGAGCTTTGTCAGTGTCCTCACTGGAACCAGCAGGACTGGTGCCAATCTCTGCCCATTTCCTATCAAGACAATTCCTTGCGGTTTCCCCATTGTAATTTCACTCATCAGGGAATGTATGATGCTTGCTGTTTGCTGCCTGGCACGCTGCATTTCTTCTTGCAGATGGGTGAATAACCATTCATATCTCTGACTGGAGTCTTTCTTTTGCTAGATGTACAACTGGATTTGAGTGGGGCAGCTGCTTGGTATTTGTGTACCAGTCTGAGTGTCCTGGTATGTGACGGTGGACAAGTGACGTCACTTCTGGAGCAGGCTTCACAGGAACTGTGCCACTGCTTAGTGCTATGAATGCTGATGAAACTGCTTTCCCATGATTTGTTTCTTCTCTCAGAACAACAGGAACTTTCAGGCTTTGCCTATTACCTGAGCACTCCACACACTCCTTCAGTGTATTCTCCAGAAAATTGGATCTAAACATTGCAACATGTACTGGTAGTGCAAAGGTAGGTAATTTAACAGGAATGCTGTGAGGGAATAAATTAATTCTAGCCCACCATGTGCCAGAGACCAGAAATCCCACTCCTAATTCATATTTCTTCCCTAAAGTCCCATGTCTTCCATCTTTTCTACTGTAAAAAAAAAAAACCTACAACCAACCAAACAAAAAACACAAACAAAAAAAAAACCACCATCAAAACACACCACCACCCTCCCAGAAAAAACAAACCAACCAACCAGAAACATAACCTGAAGACCCCCACAAAAACCATCAAATCATTCCAATCCTTTGACTCAGAATTGATGCCACATTAATATTCATCTCCTTCTCTGGAATTTTCCGACATACCCTCCCTGATGCACTTCTGCCTGTTTAGACTCTAAATGCTGCACAGCAAAGGCTGTATTGCATCTTGTCCATCAAAGGTATTGCTAGTGTTTTAATAACAAATAATGACTCTAATCCACCAGCTCTGGGCATTACTATAAGACACACATGCACACTTGAATTTTAATTTTACGCATATACAAACATCAAAGCAAATGTCGATTAAAGCTGCCCCTCGTCAATACTCCAAATGTCCCAAGACAAATGCAACTCTTCAAACATGATCAAAAGACCTCTGGGCCAGAAGGAATAGGGTGATATTAACTTTACTTTTCAATACAGACAGTCATGTGCTGATCACTGTATATATATTTCTTTTGTCTCCCAGGAGTTTTGTCACATTTTTGCTTTTTATCAGTGCTTTCATGAATATTACCAGCAGCAAAATAAAACGTTTGGAATAACAATTTGAAACACTTTTAAAAAAATAAACTATCCACGTTCTAATGACGCTGGCTTCTCTGTACTCACAAAGGTAAGATCATAAATGAAAACCAAAAAAAGCCAACAGTGACAAAACTAAGCAGACACACAACACTGCGACTGAAAGAAGCGCAGAGTGAAGCAGGAGGTGACATCAAATATGCAGCAGGATTGTTCATTACAAGTTACTATTTTACAGTCAGTAGATAGATATTTCTTTTATGGACACCTGCATAGAATGATGTCCACAGCTGCTCTTTACTGATCATACTGTGTGAAATTGCTTCTCTTCCTGAGCAACAGGCAAACAAAAGGTGACTGGGATGAGCTTGTTTGTACAGTAATTTACAGCGCTGCGTGTAGGCAATTTCCACACATGTATCTGTGATGTTAATATACACCCTCGGGCTATCTAGCAATTATAAATATACATGTGTGTATATTTGTGTAATTTCAAATATTACAGCTCTCTTGAAAAGCTACCCTGTGTGTGTGTGGATGTGAACTAGAGCTATAGAAAAGCTGTTACCCTCTCAAGAGACCTACAGAATTGCAAATACACACACACACTGTATGAGCTATCTATACACACGACAAACAGCAAGTCAAGCATCGTATTAAAGTTACAAAAACTGAAAAAAAAAAATTACAAGACTGGCATTTTTTTAATGAATATTTTTCCTTTACTGAAAAACAGGCAGATGACTTTTTAACAGGAAACAAAGTCTGAAGGCTGTTCATCTTATTCATAGTCATATCTGAATAAGAAAACTGCATTAAGAATAAGAACCCCGGAAAATTTCTGGGTGTTACTGTGACATACCTACCCCCAAGTCACTGAGAACCCCATCTCCAATAATCCATGGATATGCAATATTATTTTGCTTTTATGTCACCTTCACACCATTCATTTTCAGCTCTGCCTCGCCCTAAGTCTCCCAAGGGCTGTTTCTCCATTTTCCCACCCAAGCAAGCCTCCTTCAGACCCCTACTTGGGCACATGCACAAGTGTGCACCATGCTTATGTCCCACTGAAAGTAAATGTCAGCTCAACTGTGATCCTATTGTCACAAGAAAGTACTTTATATTCTAGAATACGATTCAGCAAATTACAACATATAAAATAGAGATGTGATGCTGGAGAAAGCTTCCAGGGACTTACCTGCCAGCTGCAAAGCTGGCTTACAGCTCTGGGCCTGATCTATTCATCCATCCATCCATCACCAAAGTGTCTGAATCACTGATAACAAAACCAGGTGATTCATCGGTGGTCTGTTCTCTCTGTGTCCTGTTGGAGACATGGTATTTTATGATTAAGGAGTTAATATTTCAGGCCAAGAGAAACTTACAGTTATAGAGGGCAGTTTTTATCTTACTAGAAGGTACCTGTTCCTAATTTTTAAAAGGCAGGGAAGCCCAAACATGACATTTTTCACTGTTAGCAAATTTTTAAATGAGCAAGTACCCATGCCTGTCTTCTGTGTCAAATACCACCTAATTGGCCAATGAAGAATAACAAGCTCTACAGTCAGAAGGCACTCTCCCTTTTGTTCTGTTTAGATAAATCTGACTAGTAAGAGCATTTTTCATTTCTCTTTACTTCACAAGCATTATGCAAGGTGTTGACCTTGAACTTAACAGCACAAACATCAAAGACTTAGCTCAGAGACCTATAGGGAGGATAGTTTCAAGTGTGCCATGGGGGTGGCAGAGAAGAAAGGAGAAATACATTAGAGATTGAAAAATGCAGAGTGCTTCCACCTAACAACTTTGCTCACGGGATACAAACAAAATGAGGAATTAGCAAAAGAAAATAGCATTTCTCTTCAAGAAAATACTTTCTAGTTGCATTGTTAGTTTATCAGATCCCTACAGACAAAGGTAGGGCCACCACTCACATGAGCTGGTATCTCACTCACTGTGAATGAGGTATGTAGATTAAAAATTCATAGACATTTCTCCACTAAGGCCTGCCAGAAGGGATCATCAAATAGATATGTTTCAAAGAGGGGTGTGGGGGGAGGCTGAGGACTAGGCTATTAAGTGTTCCACCAGTGAACTTGAGGGAAACAAAATATTTTCTGATAAATTGTAGGGATTACACAAGAATTTGACAGAAAAGTAGATAATTAAGGACAATGTCATTTGGCAAAGCAGGCTCATTCAAACAAAATGCACCTGAATACAAGCAGATACAGGGTCTGGAATTATCAAACCAGTCCTTGAGAATGGGGAACTATCTAATAGAAAACAAATACTCTGAGAGCATATAGAAGGGTATAGTTTGGGTTGGAAGGGACCTTTACAGGTCCATCTAGTCCAACTCCTCCGCAATGAGCAGGGACGTAATGAAGTCAGAGGACAAACCACTGACTATGAGATCTTAGCAACAGGGGATGGGTGAGGAGGGAAACACCACTGGTTATTTTACCTCTAGATACCACTAACATTTATATTTTGACGCAAGTCAAACTGAGCTATCTTGCACAGTTCTAATGTTTGCATTCTATAAAGGATATGGAACAACCGGACAGCTTCTCACAGAAACAGCGAGATCAGTCACCAAAAGAATAAATTATTCAGGAGCTGAATAAAACTCTTTCAACTGAAGGCTTTAAAGAGTTCAATCTGTTTAGCTTATCTGAGAATGAGAGGCAACTTGATTATAGGAATAAAGCATCACGTACAAAAGTGCTCTTTGATTTAGTGGACACAGTAAAATGTCTGTAATATACTGAAAGCAAAGCAAAGTACTTACAAAGCCTTACAAAACATCAGCTTTCCATTGAATATATGTAGGGCAATATAGTTTTAGTGATACAATCACACATCATTTTCTTCCACAGGAAGCTTCATTTAGTGAGCAGGATAGCCAGTGGTTATTTAGTGAATGCTTTAGTTTATTTCCATTGTTTACTTTGTGGCCCCACAATTCACTCATTGTGCCATTAAAACCCAGCACCAAACACAGCACTGTTTCTTTCTTTGACTTTCATTGGGCTGTCACTTTAACAGCCTAGGAATGTAATTCAGTGAACTGAAAAAGCTACAGGAAGATAAAAGCCCTCATTACACAGGCATGTTATACAACACTCCACCTGGACAAAGGGTGATTCAAACTCTACCCAAAATTTCTGCTTAAGTGTTTATAAAATTTGAGCTAAATAAGCTAAATATTTGCAATAGTGGCAGAAGCCTTTCAAAGTGTTTTTGGGAGTTACTTGCAGGAATTAAGGAGTGAAAGACCAGCATCAGCTTGATGTTTGAGTGGGTTTGTTTCCACCACAGAATACTACTGTGGACACACTCCAGGTTCCCCATCATGTATTAAGAGGCAAATGGCTTCTGCAGGTTCTTGGTAAACACCTGCAGGGTAGCTCCTCAGGGGTCAAGCCAGGCTTTCACATAAACCTATTCCCCAGTAGAAGCTTCAAGGTCAGATGATTTTTTCAAGCAGACTCTGATCAAGTCACTGCTTGTTGAGTCACCAAGGAGGGAATATTTCCTCTTTGTTCACAGGAGCACAGCTCCTGCCTGAGATTTACAGACTATCTATCATCTGAAACTGGAGTTTTCTTTCTTTGCCATGAACTGCCTGCCAAGATGAGTTCCCCCACCTGGAACACCACCTGCCCTTAAACTATTACAGAAAGGTCTGGATATCCTGACCAACACCTTTTGCCACAGATACTGCCAATGAAGCCTTAATTGCTTACAAAAAGGGGCCCAAAAGCAGCCTTCAGCCCCTAACTGGGCCATCCACTGGGAGAAACTGGAGCGCAGTCTAATATCTACAGATTTTCCTGTCTGAGTCTCCACCAGCCTGCCCTAGTCCCAGACCCATCTCAACCTGACTCTGGATACCAGTCCCAGGTGACTCTCTCCCACTGTGCCCCTTGACTCCAGGGCTACGTTTCCATCACGGGCTGCATATCAAACCCCACCTTCGGGCCCCATACACCTTCAGTTTTCAAGTTTCCCTAAAACTATTCTCAAGTCCAAACCATCATATCGCTTGCTTTCTACCAGGCTAACATCTCTCCTTATAACATGGGGAACTCCTAATTGAAGCAGGAAAGCTGAAAGATAAGACAGTCCATCCTCAGCCCTCCCCCAGTTTCTGAATCATAGAACGTTAAGGGTTGGAAGGGACCTAGAAAGATCATAGAGTCCAACCCCCCTGCCAGAGCAGGATCACCTAGATCAAGTCACACAGGAATGTGTCCAGGTGGGTTTTGAACATCTCCAGAGAAGGAGACTCCACAACCCCCCTGGGCAGCCTGTTCCAGCGCTCGTGTAAGTTTTTCCTTATGTTTACCCTAAACCTCTTGTGTTCCAACTTACTCTCATTGCCTCTTGTCCTAACACTGGATGAGATTGAGAAGAGTCTGACTCCATCCTCCTTACACTCACCCTTGATATATTTATATACATTAATGAGGTCCCCACTGAGTCTCCTCCAGGCTAAAGAGACCCAGCTCTCTCAGCCTCTCCTCACAAGGAAGATGCTCCAGTCCCTTAATAATCAAGGTAGCCCTGCACTTGACTCCCTCCAGTAGCTCTCTGTCCTACCTCAAGAACCAGTGGTAATAATCTTTATAGATGCTACTTTCAAAACACAATACATATCTACAGAACACTTGTGAACCCCAGTCTTACAGAGAACCACAACTTTGTTACACTTCGGCTAAATTTCCTGGAAATGGCAAGAGGCATCAAGCAAACCCTTAATGAACTTCAAGCCTCTGCTCAATGCTTTGGAGATGCTGGAGCATCTCAGGTTTTCACACTACCTGGACTAAACTTAAACTGCTGTGGTGTAATTTAAATGTTTACTAAGTGATCATGTAGATCTTGTCTGCAGAGTTATTAAAAACTTCTATCCATTTGGAAATTTACCAAAAAGTTAAGCCCTCACATGATTATCCCCTCATATCAAAATAACTTAACTGTAAGCCACCATCAGATCTGAAAAAATAATTCATCTGTTGATAGTGAAAAAGACAAAATGGGAAAAGGAAAGGTATGATACATTATGGCATTTATTATGCCTAAAATGCTGTGCTGCATCATCTCTGCAGGAAAACCAAGCTGAAGGAATCCACAGAGGATTGGGTTTGAAAACAATTACAGAGCTGTAGTAGGTTAAAAGCTGCACATCTTGCACTACCTGCTTCCTGTGTCTGCAAATGAATTTGAAACCTAAGTAAGTTTTCAGGAGGCCTGAGCTCTTCGCAGCTTACCCCAGCAGTCTCACACTTGCAAGAGTTTTCTTTATACTAGCAAGTCACAATTACCATACACTACACCACTCTAAGGAAGGAACACATCTGCCCGTGCTCCGTTACTCTCAGAACACCAGCTTATACTGGGTAGGAAGCGCTTCAGCGCGCAACGTGTGCAAAGGCCACGGGAGGATTTCTTGAGCTTTGCTCTCTGAGGATCCCCAATACTCCTTAGCAACCTGGAAGGACTGAAACCACAACCTGTGTCCCTGTGTACTTGAAATAGCTGCTGGCTACAGCAAGCACATGTACATCTCCAGAAAAAACACTAAGGGAGAGTCATCAAACTGAGGATGTAGGCAAACACGTTAAGCTCCCGCTGACTAAATCAAGAGGAACACTGGCGAGCAGACTTGTGCAGTGGCCTTGTATCACTGTACAGAGCGCACAGAGTCAGAGGATGCTTTCATGACAATTTGAGAACAGGCTTCCTATGAACCTAGCCTGGACTGAGGAGCATCAGAAAGGTGTGAGAGAACGTGATCCAAGTGCTAGAATCGGTTAGACCATTCGAAGCCCTTACACGTGCCAGGCTATATTATGGGACATACTACACATAGTGAGCTGACACCCTCTTTCCTGGTACTGCCTCAACTACTGTGTTGGTTTTTTCCTTTGATAAACTCCATCAAGTCTGCAGTTGCTCCACATGGAACAATTTCAGGACTGACACGTCACATGGCAGCGTAACCATAAATATTTTGCCTATTCCTTTAGCTGTTAAGGTGAGATCATTTTGAGCTCTGAGGTTTCTCGTTCTCTGCCATACAGCCAAGGGAATAGAAGTCCCCAGGTCTTTATTATACACAGCTGACCTTTTATTCCTGCTAGGTGCATTCAATTTCAAATAGCCCAGAGTATGGCCTTGCAATGCTGTTTTCCATCATGCTAAACTAGTCTGTGGTTTCCATTTTTACACATTTAATAGACTCAAAGAGTTTGCTTTTCAGTGTTGCATGAAAAACAGAGGTCAGTCAGAAGGTTATAACTTTTTCAACAACAAAAAAAAGCTTTGTGACACTTATGAGAGAAGCAAAGGACAAACGCTTACTAACAGTGGGCAAAACACTGCAATCAACATAAGTAAGAAATTTTACTTTTGTTTGTTCTTAACAAGCTAGATCCAAATTCCACTGCATCTGTTGCTGATATTTCTCATTTAAATTTTATACCGAGAAATGTTTAACCTTAACTCTCACTTAAAGCTTAATCTCAGTTACACAGCTCTTGTAAGAGAAGTATATCTCCATTTTATAAGCCACTCTTATTGATTACTGAATTAAGCTGTATCTTCTCCTTCCAACCTATAAAGATATTTTCACGTTGTTTATTTAAATGGCATTTGTAGCTCCACTTTTAACAGTCACTATTTTTATATACCTCCCAAAGTTCTTTCAGTTAATACTTAGCCTTTGGGTTCTGATACCCTGATAGTACCTTACGTACAGTACTTTAAATCTCAATCTGATATTTAGATTACATATTACTCAAAATTTCAAATCTCATCCACCCACTCAATAACTATAATAGCCACACACTTTCCACGTCTCACATGCTATTTCCCTCCCCCCCCCCCGGTCACATCCAATAAGATTCCCACCTAGAGCATCCTCCTGGCTACATTCATGTCACAGTATGATTTTATCATGGCCCATCAACTACTTTATTTCCTAAATCACTCAGCAGTGAACCATAATGGCTCCTCCTTAGGACCTTATTGTGCAAGGTCAGCCGTTGTGCTATCATTGGGAAGTTACTCTGAATTTTAAACTTCTGCTGAAACGTTATTCATACAGCCAGCCACCACGGTTCAGTTGTTCCTCACACAGCCACGACAAGCGGTGCTCAGGCAACTGTCCTGAATGACCTTCCCGTCGACCCTCTGACATCAGTATCTCAAGAGCTAAAGGTGGCTAATTCTTGACTACCCTTGGCTGCCAGACATAAGGAAACGTCTGGTATCATCTCTACCATCTTCCTTTAGCTCTGTCTCCTCATGAGCTAGGCTGACTCGGAAAGCTACAGACTCATTTCACCTAAAACCTTCTGGTACACTTACTCCTAAAAACAAGCAGTAATTTCTTCATTACTTTTCAGTACCAATCCTTCAGAATTTATTTTTTTTATATATATACTTAAGCAGCTCAATTTAACGCTATCATCCTTTCCACCATTACTTTATAAAGCTCAACAAATTAAACTTTGCAATCACAAAATTTCCGGAGGAAGAACAAGCGCATTTTCAGAAAAAAAAAAAAACAACAATAAAAAACCCACCAAGGCTATTATTATCGCAGGTCATCTTAACCGAGGAGGGCAAGCGCTGTCCCCAGCACAGAGGCAAAGCCAAGCCCACCGGTTGCAGCGCAGGACGCGAAGCCCGCCCGTAGCGCTCCCCGCCAGCCCGCCCCTAACGCCGGCGGCAGGGGGACGAGGGGAGCCGAGCCGCCGGGCCCACCCCGCCGAGCGCCGGCTTCTCCAGGAGCCGAACGGCTCTTGTGCCCCCGGCCCCGCCGGGGAGAAGTCGAACGGGGGCCCGCCCCGGCCGTCCCTGCGGCAGCCGCCTCGCTTCCCAGCGGTTGCCACAGACGCGGACAGAGGAACAGACGCGGCCCCTTCTCCCCCTCGGCCAACCCGGGCCGCGCCTCAGGCGACGCCCGGCCCGCGGGGGGAGCCTCTCCCGCAGCCGTCGCCCGGTTCCCGAGCCCCGGCGGCCGGAGGAGCCTCTTCCACACGGCGAGCACCCAGCCGCGGCGGGGGCGGGCGGCGGCCGCCGGGGATCCCCTCGCTCCGTACCTGTCTGGGCCGCCGCAGGCGGGGTGTCTGTAGGAGGGGGAGCCTGGTCCCCTCTCAGCCCCGGCGCGGCAGCAGGCGGCCGGCTTTGTTACTACTCGGAAGAGCCGCGGATCAGCGCTGTCGCTATAGAAACTGGCTGCTCCTCGAAGCGACACGGGCTAGTGGCGGGGAGGGGAAGGCGGGAGCCGGGCGGAGTTGTGGGGTAAGGAGGGAGCCGTTCATTCAGGAGTACCCTCGCTTATTCTTCCTCCTCCTCCTCCGCCTGCAGCCAGCCCCCGGCACCGCCCAGTCCGGCCCCAGGGGGTGGGAAGGTGCCTCGGCGCCCTCATCTCTTATCTGCTTCCCCAGGGCGGGATGCGGCCCCTCCGCGCAGAGCACCGCCCACCCCACTGCCTCCTCCGGAGATTTGCCCCAAAACACCCAGGGAAACGCACTCCTTCTCTGGCTCGGCTGTTCCGACAGAGGACCCCAGGGCAGGGAAGACCCAGGGAGCACCAACACCACGAAATGGCCGGGGTTGACCCTGTCTGCTGCTCCTACCCCCTTGTCTCTGCAGCCGGTTTGTACCCGAAGCATCACCACAAACCCCCCCGCAAACCCAGGACCAACTTACGTAGCAACGGCGTTTCATTTTGCAAACCTGATGTAGTTCCACGTCCTCTGACGAGGAACTACTCTCGGGTGGGAACTTCCCGCTGAGCCCCCTCCGGACAGCAGCTCGTACTTGCTGAAGCGCGATCGGAGAGCACGGTGGGGCGGTGTTTGCCTGCTGCGGTGCGTTTGGATTGATGCGGCTGGTCCCGAGGGACGGGAAGGAGCAGGTCCCGTTGTCCCGGGTGCTCTGCAGGCAGCAAACGGGGAGGGAAACACAAGTGGTGGGAAGAAAAGAGAGAAAATCTTAGAATGGCTCCAGGGTAAAGCGTCCAGGTGGGTGGGAGATACCATGGCGTCCTGACGCTTAGGAGACTGAGGGTGTCCCTTGCCTGAATCTGGGGGATGATGTGTTTTCCTACAGCGTGTCACAGGCACCCATCTTCGCATCCTTCTCCCTGCTTAGCACGGCTGACAAAAGCTGAACCAGGAGGTTCAAAAGCCAGGAGGCTTTTTTTCTCCCTCTCCTCCTCATCCACTGAAGACAGTGGTATCGCTTTGTTGAATCTCTACTAATTTCTCCCCCTGAAACATTCTTTCTGTCAACAGTAGTGAAGTTGAGAAAACATTCTTCAACCCTTTTTTTCCCTGGTTTACATTGATTAAATTGGCCTTCCAAGTTTGCCAAACAGAAGAAACCCAACATGCAAGGCGCAGCTCAGAGGCTGTATTATCCATCTCAGCTACTGCCACTGCTAAGCTACAGGGGATGACTATTAAGTGTGAGCACCGCAAGTCACCGTGAACTGACGAATCTGTGCCAAAAGCTTCTGGCACGCTGCAGAAAATGCTCTTTAGGAAGAGTTTGCCAAAGACAAGAAAGACCCCCCACAGGAGATCCTCACAAAACAGCACAGCAGAACTGCGCAGACTGCAACACAGATGACAATGCCAGCAGAAACCAGGGGGACAGAACGTTGGGTATGAAAGACATGGGGTCACCACATATTTATCAGTCTAATTTGCATGTTAAATACTAATTCTAGAGTTAAAAAAAAAAAATAAATCAATCTAGTCAGTGCACAGCAAAGCTGATTTTTTTTTGTTGTTTTACTTCATAGCGAAGTCTCTTGCTCTGAGGTGGAAAGAGAAATGTTAGAGAATTGAAAGATCTGCCACATGCTGGATCTTACAGCACAGGAGAAGTTCTGCTCATGTTTCCTGTAGAGAACAGAACGCTTTCATCCTTTTAATCAAATGGGGTAACAATATTCATAATAAATATGGGTCTTTTAACAACCTACAAGCTGGAAATGAATTCATATTCTAAAACCTTTTGGAAGAGTAAGGATGCTTTTTAACTTCAGATGTATTTAGAAAAGAGAGATCTTACTGACACGCGTTGCTGAAAGAAATGGACACTGTTTTGACAGCAAGAAACACAATACTGGTGCGATGATGCTTACTCATTTTTTTAATAAAAGAATTTAATGGCACTTTCTCCCAGGTGGAAGCGCAGGAAGGGCTAGAAAAATGACAGGAAAGACTTACTTACTATCTGGTCTTCACTGACACAAAGCACCCGAGTGCTGCTGTTTATTTTGTATCTTCTGGGGCTTTTAAGCTTCAATGCAGCTTTACACACAGACTCCTCAACACCTTTCCCTCTCTAGGCTGCAGGTAAATAGCATTTCCAGAAGGTGCAATTAAGAGTTGGACGATATCTTAAAGAGACTCACAGTCTGGCACAATCGGCTGTGCTTTCTAGATAACTTTTCCTATCAAGGTTACAATGATAATTTACTGACAAGAGATGAGCCGTTTTTGTGGATGTCTATCACCTGTATCTTTAGGAGAGCGCTGCAGCCAGTTCACTATTCTAATGCTTGTAAACTTTTTGCTGGGGGGGTTTATTTGTTTGTTGGTTTTGTTTGTTTGTTTTTAAACTCTGCTTGAAATGTATTTAATTGTAACTAGCTTAGTGTCCTTCAGATCCTAACTTCTGTAATAGCAATTACGAAGTAGGGCACTATGTGCCAAGCTGATGCTTGGGCTGTTTGCAGTTGTGTTTCCACAGTTATGGTGAGGAGAGCGAAACATAAAAATCAGTAAATTCTTGCATCACAGTAACAAGTCAGTATTAAATCAACATCACATTTTGTGACATTTTAACAGTAAATTACCCTGCCTTTGTGTTTTGATTGTTTGTCCCAATTTCTCCCAGTTTGAATTAAGGACAAAACTTCTAAACTCTACAACTGGGATGCCTTTCGGCAACATTTTGTGGGGAACGTACTTCTTTGGGAGAGGGTGACAAAAAGAAAAAAAGAACATTTAAAAATTGTGTGCCAATATGACTGTTGCCAGCTGCTGACTCAGCAGTGACATGTGCATCTTTCTCAGGGTGGAGGATTTTTTCCAGTCACTCAGTGTACTGGAGGAGTTCATTGTGGAACACTGAACAAGTGTTAACCTTCACGTGGAGCAGAACAGCTCTTGAAAGTATCCCCTCTCTTTTGCTATCTGTCCTCACTCCAAACACCATTCATCCCACAAACACCTATTCCATTGGAGTTTATTCCCTGTAAGCAGAACAAAGTATCTATAGCACAGCCCTGGAAAACATTCAAGAAAGAATGCTTCAGCTGAAGGAATTAAAGTATCAGCACATCGTATTAAAACAAAAGAGGGGGGTAAACTGTGGTAAAATAGAAGTAACAATATTTAATAGTAATATTAATTATCATCAGCACTATTATTATCAGGATTGCCAGTGCCAGACACTGTTTTCCCAGAGAACAAAAATGTAGGTAATTTCTGCCCTGAGGATTTTACTTTTGAATTAGATGTTTTTCCTGAGGGCCCAGAATGCCATTAGTTACACACTTGGGTAGTGGTGAGCGCAGTGGGGTCTGATTTAATTGCAGCCTTTTAGATACGTGTAATATAAATTTTAAATAACATAATAATTGTAATAACAGTTCTGCCAGGAGACAGTGCAAAGCCATTTTTCTGTTAGTGGTCCTTTTGGAAATTAGAGAGTTCAGAACCTGGAAAATGGGTTGAAATGATAAATGAAGGAAACAGTAAACCACAAATATGTTCTAATAGGGGATGAGAACCTAGGTACTGGCTTTGTAAAAGGAAAATATGCTTTCCCCCGGGCTATCTTTCATGTTTCCTCAGACATATCCTCCTTTTTTTTTTTTTTTCCCTTGGGCAGAAATGTGTATTTTAAACCCTTGCTTGAGATTTCTGGGTCTCCTGCAGAGACAAAGCTACAGCAGTACAAAAGACACCAGAGTGCCAAATGGGCACAGGCCCTCCCCAGCTCTGCCAGCTGCTGCTCACAGGGCAGAGCCACCACAGCAGTGGCTGGAAGGGTTTTTTTTTAGTGGTGAGGGACATGAAAAGGTTGTTGATTGGACGAGGGCTTGAAAGTGAGCACTGTAGTTACCAGATCCATGCTATCTGGGGAACATGCTTAGATTCCCAGCCTTTCTATCTCTATACCTTTTTTTCTACCTACTCTGGGGAGATACTGGCACAAGGAACATCGAGTATATATAAATACATTCTGACTTGCAGATGGTTATTTAACAAAATTATTATCAGAGGTTTATAAAGGCCCCTATCCAAACCTGTGGTGGGAGAGAAAGTACCGCTGAGCATTCAAAACTGCCAGAAAGCAAATATTGCTGTTATCCAGGCAGCTTTCAACATGACCGGGTTCCTGCCTGCCCTTCACCACGCAGCGCTGTGCTGAGGTACCACAGCTACTCAAACCAGCCAGTGAAGTAGCCTGCTGAGAAACAGGCAATATATGAGTATCTACAAGAACACACGAGTTGAACTGTGGTGCTATAGCATCATAGATGTGCCTGGCTGTTCTTGTACGCCCTGTGTGGAGCAGTGTAGATATATCACAAGTGTATACACTGCTGAGACAACATGACATCTCAAAGAAACACGTGATAAAAGGGCACATTAAAGATATTATTGATCTGGAAAGGGGTAAAATGATATGACAACATACAGAGCACATACCATCAATTAATTTTGCTTACTGTAGCAGACCTTCAGAGATAGGGAAGAGAAGCCTAACCTAAGTAGCTGAATAAACACCACAGTGGCTGAAGCGATTAATGGTAGGAAAACATAACTCTGGGTGGTGTATTTCATGTTATTCACACAACCTACTGGGCTCTTAATTGAGTGCAGCTTCTCAGAAAGGTAGGTCCTGGTGTTACTGTGGAGAGCTCAGTGGACAGCAGTGTTGAACAAAATGCTAGTGAGAAAGAAAAATCAGGCTGGAAATACTGTAATTCCCACAGATTGGTTATTTGCTATATCTTAAATACTTCACTCAGTTCTGGGAACTTGACTGCAAAATACATAGAGCAGATAGGGAGCATCTGGAGACAGGCAGTGCAAATGATTAGAGGCTGAAAGAGAAAATTTTGTATCTGGAGAAACGGAAAAGATTAGACCTGTTCCGGGATGGCATGAAGAAAGGACATGATAAAGCTTTATAAAAAATAATGAATGTCACAAAGAACACAAATCCTGCATTTCTAGTCACTTTCTTTTCATAATTTAAGAACAGGAGTTCATTCAGTGGAATTAAAAAGATACAAACTTGAAAGTGAAAGGAAATATTAACTATTAAAGTGAAAGTATTCACTGTTACATGAGATAAAATTTAAAGAAAGGATTAAGTTGTATAAAACATGTGTAAAAGGATAGAAACCTTCATATTTCTATGCATAAGCCCATCATTAAGACAGGGAAAGGAGCAGTAACAGAAACTTCTCTTTGGGCAAATTACTGAATTTCTTGAAATTTCTTCCAAAGTGTCTACTGCTGGTGATTAGGGGGAGCAGATACAACAGACAATATTGGTTCTCATCTGAAAGGTAGATTCACATTCTCATCTAGGAGGGACTGACACCCCCTCCTGCCCACCCTTCGTGCCTGAGTGAACATCCTCTCCAACTGCACAGCACTGGGTGTTCCTCTTTCCACAGATCACCAAGCACTGCATTACTGGGAAACTGCAAACCTTTCTTTTTAAACTCATTTGCAAATCTGGCCTTAAGGGACTCGGGTATCTAGAGACGTATCCACGTGAGAGGCGTAGTCCTGTATTTGCATGATCCGTGCTCTAAGTAGTCTGGCTAAGCACCACCTGATTCCAGCCTGAAAATGTCTCAGCTACTGGAGCCAGCAACCCACTGTGTGGTTCATACTTAACCCAGCTCAGGGATAGATTGAATACATGACCATTAGTGTTTCTTCAAGCAGACGCAAACTTACTAGGTGAAAAAGAAACAGAAGCAACAGAAGACAGAACATTTTCATTATTTCAGTATGTTACAATCCGCAGTCAATGAGTCACTTTTGCAGTTTTCACCTCAAGCCTTGCAGTCGTTAGTCATACAAACTCCAAAATAATACTGGAGATAGGAGGAGGGTTTTTTGATATTTTTTGGTAGTGTTTTTTGGTGGTGTTGTGGTTTTTTTCCTATAATCAAGTAGATTCACCAATTTTAGATGCACATTTTTTTCACGTAGAAGTTCAGTACAACATACTAAATGTGCCTGGCAAAAAAAGTACATCTTGGGAAAGATAATAATGTGACAAGACCACAAATATCCAAAGATACGTATGTTCAGCCAACTGAAAACTACTTATAGCTCACACAGCCATTACTTATATATAAACTCAAATCATGCTTAGATTTGGTGGTGAATTACAATGTCAATAGTGCAGAGCGCTACTACACCTATAATCTTCTCACTCTCTTACAATCTGCATCACCCAAACAAGTCCTCAGGCTGAAGCTATCTGTTCAGTACCTGGGAATCACAGTTTTTCCATGCTATTTGTGCATCAAAACTGCCTGGGATTGTTCAAGTAGATTGCCCAACCTGTACTACACTTTAACAGATTCAAAGGGTGCTCATCTTCTCTTGCCACACATGAAAAAAACCCAATTACTGGCTCACAGCCGGAGTCTGTGCAGCAATTTGGTACCAGCAAACGGCTGTTTCCCTTTGCATTTCCCATCCACATCCACAGCTAAAGCACCTGCAGAAAAGTGTAACAATTTCGTTTCAGTAGTTATTTGCCATCAACACCATCTGTATCATGTTTTGTCCTGGTTTTGTGACTTTTTTGGGGGGTTTTTTGTTTGTTTAGCTTTTTTAAAGCCAAGTTGAATTTCCATAGAAATGTTCATAAACTGTTACACCCCCAATTCCTGCCCCCAAACCATAAGGAAGAAAATACCAATTTAATGGGAGCTCAACTTTCCCTGGGATGCGATTCTGTGTCTATTAGCAGCATGAAATCAGTAGAGTTCACACTATGTGCTAGTGTCTTGCTTTCCTTGAGGCACACTAGTTCCCAGAGGGAATAAACATTCTGCATGTTCCAAAGGAGTTGGTCCGGTAACGTTAATTACATTGGGAAAGAATATCAGAAGCCCTAACACTTGCAGACTTTTTGCTGCTTCTTAAGGTTTAAAAAAAAAAAAAAAAAGAAACCAAGAGAACCAAACATTGCAGCTTTTAGGTTGAAAAACACCCAAGAAACCAAAAAAAGACACTATAGCTTTTCCCATCAGCTTCCTCTTTACTTAGAATTTATTCTTTTCTTCTTTGTCGGTTAACTGCACATAAAGGAGTTAATGGTGCATATAGTGAGAAACTCACCACGAGCAAAATAATGTTGAATAAACGTTTCTGCCTCACTAACATCTGTAAGCCCCAACAGTTGTTTCAATACCTGAATCAATGATTTGTCATTAATTAATGATTTCTATTCTAAAACCAGTTTTGCATCCAATAAATTTAACTCTAACATTAAATGTTGCTTGCTTTGTGGAAAAAAACCAAATCCTTAAATTGTCTTGGGGTAAAAGTCAATTGGAGAACCAAAGTGAAAAGTGAACACAGACCAAAATTTTTGAAGAGGCAGCAACTCTGATTTGAAGCAAGTTCGAGGACAAGGGAAGAGTTTCAACAAGGCAGGCTTTGGTTAGGGGAAAAAAGAAAAAAAAAGAAAAGAAAAACCATGCAGGTGAATGGGTCAATTATACCAAACAGCTGAGTTAATCTCAGGGTTTCACAGCTTTGTCACTTTGACAGAGTAATAAAATAGTTTATCATATCCTGCAGATGCTATCAGATGCTTTAGCCTGCTACAAACATGATGTCATCACACTTGAAAGATTTTGTGGTCATTATTAGTATATAGTATGGTTACAATGACAGTTCTTTGCTGCAACAGGAAATCAAAACTACTATTTTTTCCTCTGTTTTCACGCTATGCCTATGAACACATCAATAACAGATTTAAATATTTCAGGGGTCAGTGGAGTTACCAGTAAAAGTGACTTCTGAGTACAATGTGAAAACGCTGCACTTCATTGTACTTGTAAGAATTTTTACATCATGCATTTGCTTGTCCACTGTTCTGCACAGGGAGCTGGATGCACAGTGAGGAAGGAATGAAATAGGGCTGCAAATCTCTTGGCAGATAATAGAATTGCACAGAAAAGATGTGGCAAGCATTTCATAGGTATGTGTGTGGCTGGTTTTTTGATGAGGTGATGAAGTGGCATTTCAAGAGCATCGCTGGTGAATGCTACAGAACTGCAATTGTACATACCCATCTGTGCACTTTTATGGGCATCATTACACATCAGAATTATACTCACACACTTCCCAAGATTGCCCACACAAGCAGGATAACCAAAAGAGAACAGTTTGCCAATTTTCCTCTGCACACCTGCAGTATTGTGCATCCAAAATGAAACGAGGCACCTCATTGAAAAGGCGCCTTGAAACCCAGGTCCTCTGCTACAATGAAAACTGACAACATCTGGAACTGTTTCTAGCAAGGTGCAGCTGGTGCAATCAGCTGGAAACTTTTCTAGAAGCAATACTGAAAAGAACTATCATTTTTTTGCCTCTGAGTTAGCAGCATTAAACAGTCTTTGCCTGACAGCCTCTGGTGAGGCTACACAGCGTGTTGTTGCCACCTAGAGTAAGTTCATCAAAATGGAAATTCTGCATGTCTTTTTTTTCTTCCTCCTCTACTTAAAGAAAAGGAAACCCTCCAGAAAATCCAGCTATCTCCCACCCTGTCACTTAGCACAGATTATTCCACTACAAAAAAACTCAAAAATGCATTTTCAACAATTTAACTGCTGCTTCAGGACTTCCTGGAGAACGGGAGGCAGCCCATGGGGTAGACCCTTTCATTAGGGTCTGTAGAGGGACCACTTGCACCCATCAGTGATCTTGACCTTTGGTGGTAGAAGCACAGCTCTGGCCTCTTCAATGAAACCAACTAACTCAGGAGCAGCAAGTGCAGGCTGTGCAGTGCCAAGTGGCAACCTAGATCTAGGGCCTCCATCCCAGCTCCCCTTTTTTCTTTCTTCAAACCACATGGTTCACATATTTTTGCCTTTGGTCACACAGAGATTTGGATGCATGGCACCCAGGGTCAGGAAGGAATGGAAAACTGATGGATAATAAAATCCCAGTGGAGAACAGTTGGTACAGATTCACAACTCTCCTTTTGTGTAGGTGAGGTATCCCCTTCTACACTGGACAATAAAACACTTCTGAAACAAATTCAGTTTATCCATATCTATTTTTCCACATTTTATATTCAGAGTAATTGAAAAAAACCTGAACATAATTTAGATTTAGTCTAAGATCCCAGTATTGTTCTTACTGCTCCCTTGCATCAATTAAAAAAAAAAAAAAAAAAAAAAAAAAAAAAAAAGGAAAATATTTAAAATAAAAAAAAAAAATAGAAAAACACAAAAAAAAAAAAAAAAATAAAAAAATACAAAAAAAAAAAAAAACAAA
>JANHGN010006367.1:9294-20109 GCA_024605025.1 Megaceryle maxima | reverse complement strand
AGTTGTACCGGCATGTATTTTATTGGTGCAGTTCATACCTTGAAACCTGGGTAAAATGGAACACGAGTTTTTCATTCCCCATAAAAAAATACTTCTGTCGTGTACTGTAAAGAAAATATAGGAATTAATTAAAACAAGGCTTATTACCTTCACTGTAAAAAAAAAAAAAAAAAAAAAAAAAAAAGAATCTGGAAAATGGACCTGAGAACCACACATTGAATAGTAACACTGTCATTGAATGTGATCATTAAAATGTTTAGTATCAGAACAGTTCTGTTTGGTAGCCACTGTTAAAGCCTTGTTTCCTCTATTTCCTCTGCAACTGTCTCTTTTCAGACAGTGGAGACAAACATTTCCCTATTTTGTACATAGTATAAATTTCCTGTTCTACTATTTTTTCTTACTGTCTGATCACCACATGGCAGTGTAAAATACAAATCTCAGGTTGCATTTCATGATTAGCATCTCTGACATATTCCATTCATTAGATGGATGAGATACTTCTGCCTACACTTTTTTCTATCATCTTTATGCACATAGACAACTACCAACAGCCCAAAACCTGAAACTATATGAAACCCGACCTGCTATTTAATGCAGAAATCAATGTGCATCACATTGACCAGCCTGGGTAGCCACTCATGAGACAATTTGCACAGTAGCTCTAAACCTGTAACTGTGACAAAGGAATTCTTAATTCACTGTTGTTTCTATTCTTGCAACACACACATAGATAGGGTTTACTATGTGGACGTGAAGTTTCTAAAAGGCAAATAGTCATTTTGAAAGTGTGAGACATAGTTATGAGAAGGATGCTAGTTTTCTTCATTCTTTGATTGCGCTTCTATTTCCACATACCACTGAGCAAAAGATGAGAAATGTTTCTTCTCTGATCCCTTTTCTTATGTATCATCACACATGTATCATCAGAAGCCAGTAAAGGCTGCCTGTATTTAGAGGAAGGCATCTTACATCAATTCCCATCACTGTGACATCTTAGTTATGTTCTTCATTGAGTAAGGTGTCAGGTCTTTGTTATACATGACTAGTTGCACTAATTTTACTTAAGATTGCTTTCGAAATTATGAATGACCTTCTATTGTTTGAACACTATTGTTTTAGATTACTATTTTTATGGCAATTACTGTAGGATTTTTAACTTTGTCTCCTCACATTATTTATTTGTTTTTAATTTACAGAATTGGATGAAGGAGAAAGATGGAGGATTTTATCTGTACACACATATGTACAAATATATATACACACAAGATTTACAAAATTGCAAGACCTACTTACTTTCAAAATTAAGAACATGGTCCTAAAATGAAATCACTGTTCCAAAAGCTTGTTAGTTAAAAAAATGCAGAATCCTAAATTCTCAGAACTGTTTTTCTGTAAAAGTCAGATTTTCTGCTGACGGAAAACCATTTGAGGAGAGATGTGTTAGGTATGCAAGGATATAGGAGAGAGGGAATGCAAACTAACCATGAAAAAGCAGAGCTTTTGCTTAATCCCTCCGTGTTTCCCTTGTAGAGCTGAATAAACTTGCTTTGTTCCATAAGATTAAGGAGAATGCTGCAAGATATAGTTACATATTTCACTGTTATGTTTGGTTGTGTATGTCCATCATTTTGCCAGTGAAGTTAAACATGACTTCTTCAGAAGTAGAAACTAGTCACAAAAAAAGGTGCTGCACTTTGAATCTCCCTGAATTTACGCTGACTGAAATTTGATGTATAAATGCTACTTGAAAAAGGAGCTCTGTAAGTAAAATGAAAATGAAGCTTACTTAAGGGACAAAGTAAAATTACAGTGATTTTGTGCTTAAAATTAAAATTGGACCCCTTCAACATCATGTTAAAATGAGTTCTCTAAATGGCCTCACCTAGGCAAAATAAATCTAAGATATGACTGCTTTATTTTCTACTGTTCTTTGTGATCCTAAACATAATTTCCTTTGATTTTCTTTTACTTGTCACTAACTTTTAAGATTTTATTTAAATAGTAACTGAAATAAATGTAAAAATAATGTAATATATTTTGATTTTCTATTTCTGTGATAAGCATCGAAATTCAGCTACCAAACCAAATTACAACCTTAGAGAATCATATTTTATTTTGTGTTACATTGGAGATATTGTTTGCTCATTATTTGAAGAACAGATTTGTTTATGAAGTTCCCATAACTAGCTTTTTTATTCTTCCTCCCTAGTTCCTCAAAACACACTTCATCCAGCTGGGTAGGCATTATCAGAGTCAGGCCTGTCATATGACTATTTCTTTCTCTATTTCAGAAAGATGCTTGCAAACAAAACAAAAATTAATATAAAAGAAATTGATGCATACGTCCTGATCCACTAGGCAGGTAGCAAATGGGAACAAGTATATACCCATGCAATAGCAATTTATTAAGGAGTACCTCGCTCTACCACCTCTTTATGAGGTCTCACACCTCACTTCTCACTGACTCACAGACTCACTGGTCTGTCTGCCCACTAGTGATCACTGGTGGAGGAACTGGGCAATAGGTCACATCTTTTCTCCTCGTCCAGGAACACACTGCCACTAGTTGCTGCCCAGGAGCTCCTAGGCCTGAAGGAGAACTGAAAATGTATCACGTCCACTCTCTTGTCACTCCCAGCAGGCACAGACCATGAGGATGACCAGCAATATGTCACCCCATTGCCTGGCACACACTGTGTGGGGGACAACTGGCACTTTTTAGCCCCGTGTTGGAGCTGGGCCTTCCAGATGGAGATCCAAACTGACCCAGTAGATTCCTTCAGCTTGCTGTTCTTTGTTAAACCCAGCTTGCTGTTCTTTGTTCTTTGCTAAACCAAGACAGTGGAGAGGGAGTCATTTGCCATGACCAATGACCAGTGTATTGTCTTTTTTTTTTCTCTTAGCTAGTGTAAGAACATTGTTAACATTGCTGTGGGCTGCATGCAATGGCAGGATTTCTGAAAATCCTGCCACTGCCAATATGCTTGTAACAAAGGAATCCATAAAAAGCTCACTCTTCTTCAGCTTACTTCAGTCCATGGTGAGATGGATTTAAAACTGTCTGAATGCAGAGGGTGGTGGCACAGGGTCTAACTGGAGGCAAGTAACTATCGACATTGAACCCCAGGGGTCAGTACTGGCTCCATTCCTGTTCAACATCTTAATTAATCTTAGAGAAGGAACAGAGCATACCTTCAGTAAATTTCCATATGACACAAAACTGGGAGGAATGGCTGATAGGGGAGGGGCTGCGCTGCCATCCAGTGGGACTTCAAAAGGCTGGAGAAATGGGCCTATAGGAACCTCATGATGTTGCACAAGGGCAAGTGTAAACTCCTGCACCCGGGAAGGAACAATCACAGGCACCTGCCTATGCTGGGCATCTTGGCAGAAAAGGATCTGGGATTCCTGGTAGACACTGAGTTGGACATGAACAAACTCCTTGTTGACCTGCAGGGCATACCTACTCCTCCTCAGGACCTTCCCTCTTACCAGTGGGACCAAGGAAACATCTCCTGAGCTCCAGTGCCCTTGTCTTTTACCCCTTGATACATGCAGTCACTGCTGGAACGCTCCATGTCTCCTTGGTATCATTTCTGGTGTTCTAGTAAATCCTGTATTTGTTTCTGTAAGAGTTTTTAGCTTTCTTATTCCCTTCTAGTTCCTTTCTAAAATTCATAACATTCAAATAACAGTCCCTTGAAACAACATAAAATGTTTGAAGGAACATGTGGTAATAAACAATTTTTTTCTACTTTATTTTTTTGTTTCTCCATGTTTGGATAAGGAAAAAACATTGATGGTTTTCCTTCACATTTAACATCTCTGCCTTTGCATGTTTTCCTGATGCAGTCAGAGAGACATGTAAATGGATTAACACTTAAAACATTATGGGATTCTGCTGCAGTGAAGCATCGGTGAGAAACTATAAATTAGCAATGAAAAATCCCAGCTGAGTGCCTCAAGGGCTTAATCAATCAATCAGCTAGCCAATTCAGTTAACTATTTCCAAATTTATCCCAGTCTAGCTGAGTGTTAAGAGTGACTGTAAGCAGAAGATAGGTCTAGCTACAGTATCAGCCTTCCAATTCTTTCCATATATATGTGGTTTTAATATTAATTTTAATATCCTCCAGTTTAAGGGCTGAGACAAAAAAAGTAGCCTTATCCAACAGTGTTCCTACACAGCATTAGTTGCAAATTAATTTAAAATATTTTAAATAGACTTCAAAAATAACAGATTTCAGGGATGATCTTTCACATCATACTTGCTATTAAAGCATACAATTATGCTAGCACTTTAATAATATATTTCTTTAAAGAAACAGTGCTTTTTATTTTCACGAATCAGGAAAGACTAGGGTTTAGGAGGAAAAAACCCAACACATCAGACAACTTGACACACATGAAAAAGAAGAGAAGAGCTATTAACAATGAATTTCAGATAATATGTGAACATTTTTGTATTAACTCCTGTAATTTCTAAGGGTTATTATGCCTGCATATATATATATATGCACTATTAGGAACCATAGATGAGTCTGACTGTTTTTAAATGCTCCTATTGTTAGGTTTGTTCTTAGCATGCAAACTGTCCTGACTCCAAACACAGATGCTAAATCACAGTGTCTACGGGATGAGAACTCACAACACTGGAATTTGCAGTGTATTTATAGTGTTATCTGGTGAACAGAAGGTAGACAGAAACCATCTTGTCTTTATGAAACAAAGCCATTTCCAATACAAGTACAGTAGGCAAACAGAGCCATCTATTGCTAAAGAATTTTAGGTATTAAGCAATTTCCCTTACATACTGAGGATTCAGAAAGGGGCTTATATACATATTGCCAATACCTCATTATTCTGCTTGGACCTTTTCCAGGAATTGGTAAAATGGTTATTCTGAGTCATAGCAGATGCAGTGGGTTCATGGAACATTCCAAGATCACTCTATCAGCTTTGGTAAGTATTAGTGTTATAGTACTTCTGTGTTGCTAAGTGAATATCTGCAGGGTGACAGATATTACAGGAGTTTTCTGATGAAGCTGAAAATCAGCTTAATGAAAATACTTAAAGAGCTCAAACAAAAAATTGCCATGCTTTGGGAAGAAGCTGTATATCTGGTCTTGCAAACTGCCCAGTAGAAGACTGAGAAGTGTGTAGTGTTGCCCACCTCCCAAACCCAGGGATGAAAGGGATGGCTGAATTACTTGGCAGCTTTCTTATTTTGTTTACAAAAAATAAGAAAAGGTGAAGGTAAGCACTCTGGCATGAGGGTAGAGGGAAGGCCTGGGAAAGAGGGCTGTGTATTGCATAACTGCCAGCTCCCATGCAGGTTTATACTGTAACACAAAGAAAGTGAGATCACTCAGGAATCCAATAGATGTAAACCATGACTCATTAGTGGGAGATGATCCCTTTATAGACTAACCAAATCCTTTGACTGGGACCACAGCCTTCAGAGACCTAGTTCCTTCTGAGCTAGCTTTTCTGCTGAATCTCAGAGGAAGATATCAGTTTTATGACACATAGCATGGTACAAGAATCCAGTTGTATCACCGTGCATGGAGATTTACAGTAAAAACTGCTGCCATGATGTGGTCATGACCTCTCTCTCATCACCAGTTACCCTGGAAATTTCATTACAACACCTTAGACCTCAGGAACTACATTTACATGCCTCTTCCTGTATAATAATGGCTATTCCTTTTCATTAGCACCTGCAAATGTTATTTTGCTGAGGGCTGTCAACAGCAAAAATATTAGATTGTTGATTCACTCCTGATTTTATTTTTATCTGAGATTTTTTAACTGAGATTAAAATAATTTTTTGGGAAATGTCTTGAATACTTTTGCTACTCTTTAGCATCAGATGCTTAACTGGTAGAATATGACCAGAGGTCTATTTTAACACTGCAGATGAACTCCAGTGATCTAAACCTACTGGGGATCTGGTTCATAACTCAAGAAATTACTGTCTTTAAGAAAGGGTTAATCATTAAACAGAAAGTCAAGAAATTAATGTTACCCATCACTGTTATGATCATTTTTTTAGTGATGTTTCATTAGTTTTAGTGTTTCTTTGAAATAAAATATATACTATATAATAAATGCTTTGAACATAATGTAAATTTCATGGGAGCACATAGGTTGAGAAATGAGTGACGCACATTCAAAAGTATACTGAGAAGTATCCCAGGAGTATTCAATCCAAAACCAAAGGGGGCAGTTAACTGCAAACATTGTGGTTTACAAGAGAATTGTTTTTGTCAGCTGTGCCTAGGTGGCCAAGTAATTTTTAATTTATCTTACTCTGCTATAATTTTTTTCTCTTATTAGCTTTTCCTATTGATCCCTACACACTTTCAAAAGAAATTTAAATCTTTACAAAGGAAAGAAGAGTAAAAAATTTGGACAGTTCATAGATATCTCTTTTGCAGATTCCCAGAAATTCTTTAAGGGGACAAAGGTGTTAAATAAGTCACCTATCCCTTCTTTACCTTAAGAGGTCACAGAGGGCTAACAACTTAGAAAAGTTTTCCATAAGTAAAATTACAGCTATCAAGCCATTTCCTTCCTATGAGATCTGGATTGACTTTCAGTAATATTAACACACGCACAAAAAAAAGACGTAGAAATGTATTAGTAAAAAAAAATTAGTCTTTCTTGAAGTTTCTCAGGAGGAATGGCCAGGAACAAAGGGACCCAATTGTTTTTAATGTCTGGTCCATACACTCACAGGCACACAATCCTTGAATGTGTCATCTGGATTATCAGATATACTTAGTATACATTCTCATAGAATTTGAAATATTTTCTTGTACTTTGTTTAGTATTTAGTTCATAGGCTTTCACTCTGCCCTGCCCCAAGCAGATTGTTGTAGGTACTTTGAATTACATGAAATATTTATTTTCTAAGCTCCAATGTTTTCTGTTTGAAAAAAACACAACATTTTTTTTCAGTCTTCATAATGTAGTAATGCTCCACAGATATATTTGTGATTGTGCTATTTGCTATGCAGTTTTAGACTGTTAAGTGGGATGTGTAGATTGTGCCATAATGCAGGCTGTGTCTCTGTGTTCAAAATTAGTAATTTATTGTCATTTAGTACAAAAGTACTTTGTCCACTACTGAATGCATCACAGGTTGTTCAGAGTTCACAGCTAACCATGAGTAAACAATGTCATGGTACAGATGACATCAACCCTCCCAGCCTCAGACCTATTCAACAACACTCAGTCCTATTCAACACCATTATGCAGGTGTCAGTAAAAAGAGCCCAGCATCAACTGAAGAACAGCTTGCCATGTAAGGTGAAGGTGGACTTACTTTACACATATCTGTGTTACTTGGGACCCTCTCCAGCACATTTGTACAAAAGATTTAGGATCTATGTTCATGTGTCTGCACCAAACTGGTATGAGGGAGAGATGCACATCCCCTGCGAGACCATGGCTGGGAAGTTAGAGCTAATGGCTTTTTGGTTTTGTTTCCAGATTCTTTGTTAATTCATTCTCTTTCAAGCTTCTTTTTTTCAACTGTGAAATGAGTGTTAGTGACAAAAAAACACCAAGACATTCACTGAGTATATGGCTATAATCATTCCCTGTTTAGAGTAGGAGAACTAGGCAGCACAGGTTTTGAGTTGGCCAGGTGTGATGGCAGACATCTGGGAAGGTGTCATTTTGTAATCGAACTGTATTCCATGCTTAAATGTTCATAATCCACTGGTCTTGAAATAGGAAAAATAATGTAGCTATTTAATTGAGGAGGAGTTTCATGTTTGGTCACTTCTGTTCAAGAAAAATAACAATATTGCACACTGACCCATTTATCTAAACACGTTACAGAGAAGCAAGATACACTTGAACACAAATTTTAAAAAGTGCATACACGGAACTAACCCAGCTTCCTGGCTGACCTTTATGATCTCTGCAGCAAAAGGATTCATGACTTTTACTACTGTTCATTCCGCTTTTCTACCTATAAAACTTCTTTACCATCCTTATCTCCTAGCTTGACTTCTGATTCAGTGTCACTTCTGCCCCCTTTCATGCCAGTCTTAATTACTTAAGGATTAGAGCTTCCATTGTGTTTGGAAGGAAAACATGCAAGCTGGGTTAAAGGAAGGTGTTTATTGTCAGGGTAAGGTAGATTGGATCTTATCGTGTTGTTTCACTGAAACAGCAGCAGCTGCCTAGCTTGCCCTAAATTACAGTGCAAATTCCTAACCTGACTGGCTCCTATGAGCAAAAGGCAGAGGGAAAGAACTGTGGACTAAGCTGGATGATGTTTTCATTTTTTACTTCAACATAAAATGCATTTTCATATGATTTTTTGATTGAATTTTCTTGACAGCTTGAAAAAAAAAAGCGTCAAATGAATACATGTGGCTTTTTTGTTTGTTTTAAAAACTTTACTTTTATGGAAAGAGAAGTTTCTAAAATGCTTTAATTTTAGTTTTTTTCCTAATCTAAGCGACATTTTAAAGAAAAAAAAACATTTTTTCATATGTGTAGGATTGTAGAATGAGTTCTTTAATAATGCCCAAGAATTCTGAAAATTGAAGAAAAATAAAATCAAAATGCTAAGGCAGGAAGTCCATGCATGTGCAAACTGTTTTGCTCTCAATCTTCATAGCACTTTTTTTTTTTTTTCTAATTCATATTCCAGCAACCCTAAAATATTTACACATATAGTCATCTTCCCATAACTTAAGTCACAAGCAGATATTGAATCATTGCTAAAAAAACTTCTTCCTGAAACTCTAACACATATGAAAGTATCTGCATTTGAGCTGTTCCCTGGTGAACCATGAGAGCCTTTTGAAAGAGCTTGTCTCCCTGAATAATTGTGGCAGACATTTAGACCACTTAACAAGTCTCTCCTGTTAATATTGTGGTTTTTTTCAAATTTCTGGTAATGTCTTCATATTTTTGGCTGTGGACAGCTGTAAATCCAGGTATTTAAAGATCCCTCACATATTTGAGCAATATAGTTTTCCCTATATGGCAAATGTTCTCTAATCAACATGTCAGTTACCTATAAAAAAGGAATAGATGTATTCTCTGTCACAAAATACTGAAAGATGTCTTCTTGACTAATGACATGTGGTATCTCAGCTGAGAAAATACTTGCTAGTAAACTATAGAATCTTAAAAAAGATAAGGTTGAAGATTTTTCCTGTCATGTTTTACTTCTTTTCAACACACAGTTGAAGAATAAGTACCATCAAGAAAGCAACACTGCAAACCTTTCCAAATAAATGGAATATGAGAAGTAATGTCAGTCAGAGCACATGAGAGTAAAATCTATCACTGATCTTCCATCTAGCCCTTGTACTTACCATGAGACTGGGTTGATAGTAAGGGGAACTTAAGGAAAGAAGCCTTGGAAACATACAAAAACAAACAAACAAACAAAAAAGCCCCAAACAAACAAAAATAAAACAAACCACTAATTTGTAGTAATCACACCAACATGTCTTGTTCCTTGGGAAATCTGTTGTCTCTCTAAAGAAGTTAGCTGCTTTATATTCTTCACATTTTAAATTGCAGTTATAATATGCAGTCTGTCTATTGAGTCTGGTAGCAAAAATTCACCATTTTGAAAAGACCTAGTCTTCAGTTTTTTCAGAGAGACTTCTGCAACTAATGTACCTTCTTTGAGTAAAAAAATGAGGGGAAAATAAAGGGAACAAATATTTTTAAAACACTGGTCTCAGAATTGGAATATGGACATTAATTCTTTTGAAAAGTATCACAGGAGACTTGAAGGAGTGAAACGTGCACCTTTATGTATCTTGATGACAAAGATGACATTTGCAGTCTCCAGGTAAAGCTTTCCTTCTTCAAGAAAGACATATTTAACAAAGAAAAATATTTGCCTGTCACCTTCCATCTGTAATGAACCCAATCTCAGGACCCATAAATTTAAATTTAAATTTATACCACAATGAGGGATAGATATCTCATGCTTATTCAAGCACAGACTGGGTACAAATTACTCCAACAAATATCATCATTTTCAAAACAAGGGATGCATGAGTAATACAGAGATAGAGACTCTTGGACAATGCGGATACATTTTTTATCTATTATAGTGTCCTTCATTAACAGAGAGTTTGTTGTTCCTTTTTTTTTCCTCTCACAGTCATGTTAAGGCAAAACTCACAGCCTTTATTTAAATTTATACCCTTTTCATCTATTAATTATCAGCACAGTTCACCGAGTCTCTAGATATGTGCTTGGTTTTACAAATCTACATTTAACTAATGAACTTTGCAGTCCCAAAATCATTAAGGAAGCTTTGGGTACTGAGATCTTTTTTTAATAGCAGTAGACTAACACAGAAAGGTAAGGTCACTTTTTTTTTTACTTTTGGTTAGCGTGTTCAGGGATGCACCATCAGTCTTTTGAGCAGGGTATCTACTGAAGCAAAAAGGTAAGGTAAAAGAAGGGCCCATTAGACTGTAGATCACTGGAGCTTCCATTCTAATGTCAGGACATAGTTACCTGATAAATGATGTGTGAAGTTTATTTGGCATTTCAGCTTAACTAAAGCCCAACTGTAGTCACAGAAATCCTGAGAAATGGGAGTCAAATACTGTCTATAATGTTTTGTCTTTTTCTTCCAAAGAGAATCACAGGCCTGTATCACATCTGTTGGGGTTTAAGTATTTTCATACTTAGGCAAGCCTTCCACTGTTGCATAGGTCTCAGTATCTCAGGGAGATATTTTTTTCTTGATAATAATCACAGTAAGATGAACATTGACTTGTTCTCCAGAAATGATTCAAAACTGTGCAGCAT
>JANHGN010006366.1:4029-21373 GCA_024605025.1 Megaceryle maxima | reverse complement strand
GAATCAAAATATGTTGATTATACACTTAATCCAAATCAAATTTATAGATAAAAAAAAAAAAAAAGGCAGACTTCTGCTGTTATCCTTTCTCCGTGATATTATTCTTTGTGTATTTGGTTTGGTTCTAGTTATCCTTGTAAATGTTTTCATGGTCAAATTTAATAGGAGCTATAGTGTCTCTTATTTTAAACAGACCAATTGTGATTCATGGCAATTATTCAATACTTTTTTTTTTATGTTGCCAACAAGCATTATGCATTAGGGAAATACATTTAGTGTACTTAATTATTGAGAATTGAAAAGAAATATTGAGATAGGCTTTGAAAAAGTAATTTTAGTGCTTTTTCATTAGTTGCTAAATTTTCCATTTCCAGTTTGTGTTCTACACTGCTTACACTATAGAAAAGATTGTGAACGTATAATGGAGAACCCTGGATGATAGAAGAATGAAAGAAACTTGATAATTGAAGATTTGGTATGAAGTACTAAGAGAATAGAATCTTCAATAAAACCTAGAGCTTCTAGTTCAATTTCTGTTTACCTTGATGTCTAGTGTTTACCTCCACATTGCATTGATACTAATGGGTTTACAAATTCAAGTGAAAGATGAGACATATTTCATGAAACAAGCTAAATAATATTAAAATTAATTAAGAAAGATCTCTTCATAGGCCACTTCATTGAATTTTCTCTCTGTATTTTGAGAAATCTAAATTGTCAGGAGTTGAAATTCCAAGTTTCTGGAACATGATTTCAAAGTGAAGTAATATAAACCTTTCCCCACCCCTCCCTGACATACCATTTTTGTTATTGTTTATACTCTTGCATATTTCGTGAGTTAACTATTTGTCCCTAATATTAAATGTCACCTATTTCATTTTTCATATCTCAAAAGCTGTGTTATTTAGTTCCACACCTAGAAAGAACTAGTTCGATGCGCAAATTACCTGAGAATGTCAGAGAAGATGTTTAACTTGTGGTAAGCACAGGGGATTTTTAAGACATTACTGTTAGAAAGGGAAAAATAGACTAAAACCTGTGTGAGTCTGCAGGGAGATAAAGAACTGAAAAGCTTAAGACTTCATTTGATTAAGAAAAGTCAGAATGAAGACTGTCGTATAAAGGTAGAAGTAGGTACACCTCAAGAGGCCACCTAATCAAACCTCTCATCCATGGCAGGATCAAATATGCTGAAATTAATTCAGACTGGTATTTGTCTAGCTTGCTGCTAAAAACCTCTGAGGACGGAGATATTGTACCCTCCAAGCAGTCTGTTCCATAGAATATCTGTTCTTTACTACAAGAAAGGATGCTCTGGTAGGCAGGCTGATGTTTTTAAGTCTTTTCTCCAGTGGACATTAAGAGCAGAGGGTCGCTGTTTTCCTCTGGCTGTTTTCTTATTGGAACCCCCCCATGATAACTACCTCCTTTATCTCTTTCCTAATCTGAACAAAGCTAATTCCTTCAGTCTCTCTATATAGCTCATTTTTCACAAAAGACTTAACATTCTGTTGTTTAGACATATTTTCCTTAAATTATGATGCTCAAAACTATGCAGAGTATTCCAGATGAGTATTCTTCAGAAGTAGATAGAATACAATAATTGACCTTGGGGTATTACATATGTCATATACATGATGTGTTGAAATATGTCTCAACATGATCTTGTTGCTTTGTATAAGTCATGGTTTGTATTTATTTAAGGACATACTAATTTTTTTATTTACGACTTTCTGTTGCCTGAGAACTTATTCTGAATTTTTAGTCCCCTCTTTTATTTTCTAAAGTTGCTCTTTTTTCTTTATCTGGTTCATTTGAAGGCTCTCTCTTCAACTCTAATCCAGTCTTTTTGGCATTTGTAATCATTCCAAGGCCAGAGTTAGTGTTGAAAGGTATATTCTCTATTCAGTCTTACCAGATGTTATTGAAAACTTTTAATACATTAAGTTTAAAAAAACCTCATTTCTAATATACATAGCCTAGATTGTGTATCTGACAGACAAGATTTTCTGCCAATAAATTGGTATAACCTTTGTCAATTTTTAAACTCTATGAAATGCTAGAAGGCTACCATGGCTAGGTAGAATATAACTTTTGTGGTAAATACAAAACAAAAGTCAGAAAAAGCAACCACATAATTTATTTGCAAAGAGATTAAATAAATTGCAGGAGTAAGGGTTGAAATGTTGAGATTCCATCCCAAATGAAAGTAAGGAAATACTGTTGCTGTGTCGTTTACATGACTAATTGGCTGTCCCTGGTTCTGGCTGGGTCCTAGTATTCTGTGGTTGACGTTGTATCCCTGGAGATTCATATTCTTGACAAGCTTACAGAGGATGATAAGCTTCTTTCTTTGACTGTGCAAGGAAAAAAGTATATAAAGTAGAAAACTTGTTTGATAATGAGGGCCTGTTCATGATATTCACTGAAAGATTTTGAATTTACTTACAAAATCATGTGTTGTTCTTTTTTCTTTAAGTCAAACTGGTGAAATACAGAGGAATAGAACAAAACAAAGAGATAGAAAGATGGGGTTTGTGTGATTTGTTTCTTGGGATTTTGATTGCATTTATTTTCTCTTAGAAGACGTCCTCATGTTGGGTTGACATCAGTTGTTTTGAGGTTAGCAAATGTGACACCCATCTACAAAATGGCTGGAAGGAGGATCCTGGGAACTATAGGCCTGTCAGTCTGACCTCTGTGCCAGGGAAGGTCATCTTGAACAGATCATCTTGAGTGCCATCACACAGCACCTACAGGACAACCTAATGATCAGGCCCAGTCATCATGGGTTTGTGAAAGGCAGGTCCTGCTTGACTAACCTGATCCCTTTCAATGACAGGGTGACTTGCTTAATGGATGAATGAAAGGCTGTGGATGTTGTCTACCTGGACTTCAGTAAAGCTTTAGACAATGTTTCCCACAGCATTCTCCTGGAGAAACTGGCTGCTTATGGCTTGGATGGGCGTACACTTCACTCTGTAAAAAAATGGATGGATGACTACGCACAGAGGGTGGTGGTGAATGGAGTTAAATCCAGATGGTGGTCAGTCAGAAGTGGAGTTGCCCAGAGCTCAGTTTTGGAGCCAGTCTTGTTTAATACCTTTATCAATGATCTGGATGAGGGGAATGAGGGCACCTTCAGCAAGTCTGCAGATGACACCAAGTTAGGGGGGTTTGTTGATCTGCTTTAAAGTGGGGAGGCTTTTCAGAGGGATCTGGAGAGATTAATCTCACGCCTTCTGAATGGTGTGTTTCTTGTTTTGGGGCTAGAAAAGGGGAATGTCAGATAATACAATCTGTAGTTAGCACTTTCTACCCTGGAAGAGTATGACAGACTGCCTTTTTATCATACATATTTCTACAGTAGTATACTTTAGAAAGACACTGGAAATTTTTCTTAACTCTATTTGATACGATTTTTCTCATCCTCCCTCTGTAACTGAATGTGAGCATATAAGCTACTTGGCTGTGGAGAGGGGAGTAAGAATAATGGAGAAGTGTCCTGCTAAAACATCTAGAAGTCTTCTCAAAGGTATAGAATACAAAATGCATTAGTGTTATATGAAGATTTTTTCACCGTTAACTTTGACTTCAATAATCTGACTTTCCTGAACTTGCGGCAATGAAGTGTAATATCAACCCATTTAGCCAGATCTTGAAATGTACAATTGCATTTAAGAAAGGCTAATCATGCTTATTTTTCCAAGTGTTACCAGCCTCACACTGGTTTTATAGAATAGAATGCATTAAAGACTTAAAAAAACCCCACAGTTGTGGCCCAATTAGCTACCACATTATTATTTATAGGTTTCTATAATGCCATGTGTAGGATGCAAAAGAGTTGGACAATAAAAAAGTGCAACTGTGATTACATTGCACCATAAAATACAATATGCCAGCCTGTTAAAGGCTAAATCAGTGTGAATCTCAGGCGTCATCAGTTCATTTCTAAATATTTTTTCTCCCTATAATGAGGCACTGATGCAGGATAATTTATATTCTACTTTCATTTTCTATCTTTTAGTGGTTTAAAATTTTAGGTATGATAATCATGTTCCACAAATCATGGATGGAATTTGGGATTTGTTCTTAAATACAGAATCTGTATGCTTCCAAAGAAGAATCAAATTGCAGCAATTACCTTGCAGTCCCTGCTTTATAAGATTTAGGTTAGTATTTGTAAATGGCTTATGCAAAATTAATCATACCTTTCAAACTGCATGTGAGGAATGATTCACAGCAATTAAATGTTGGTCTACAAGGGAAGAGAACAAGACTGGTGCAAGATGCTTCTTGCTATTCCTTTTCCATGTGCTATCAAATAAATGGTGTCATGTCCCTAAATTCCTTCTTGGTTTTAGCCATCTCATACATTACTTGGGGTTTTGAGAAGGAATTATGTCTTAGTGTTTTTCTTCACTACCTAGGAAAACTGAGCTTTTTTACTAGTGCAAACTACTAGGCACAACTGTAATGAAAATAGTAAGTCATAATTGCCATCCAGTATTCATTAAAATAAGTTATTTATCATTCAGGATTTACCTGAAAGAGCATTTTAAAGGCATCTAAAGCAGGTGCAATGTTATAGCTAAAGGAATGTATAAACTCATGGCTGGGATACCTCACTGGAAAGGAATGGGAATTCACTGCAAATAGATGGAAGCAATAGGATGTATGACCACAGTCTTGTGGTCACCCAGCAATGAAAAACCCCGCTGAAACACTATAGCAGTTTGATTCTCTAGTTGCAATAATAGCTAAAGTATTCCCAAATTGTTAATTTAAGTAATAAGTAGGTGCAATCTCAAAAAAAGGTCTGTGTAAATCTTCACATTAACACTGATAGCTTCTGCCACTCTGCTGGTATCACATCCGTTTCCCTGAGATTCAGTTTTACCAACTAGTCTTCAGCAATACTCTTCAGTCATGACCAGATGCTCTGTAACATATCTGGCAACATTTTCTGAGTCAGATGGAAGAAGAGGCTATGCAGCTGCTTTCCAGCAGTATGCAGAGAGCATGAATAGCTTTGTATCCTCACTTCTATCTATTTGTCAATAGTGTGGAAAAGGAAGAAATCTGGTAGCCTTTAATATAACAGTGTTAGTAATAACTGACAGATCTCTTTGGCAGTGTTAAGTACAGAAGGATCAGTTTTTTACAGCACAGCCCTATTTGGTTCCAAAATACATCTTGGAGTTCGAAATGTGGGGCTGGTGCAGGGATTCCTTAATTTGGGACTCACATAAGCATCCTAGGAAATACTAGAAACTCCTTTTGTTCAAGAAATGCTTTGAATTCAGCCCTGAAAATCCTAGAAAGGGGCTTGTTTGGGGCCCTGCCAAAATGAGGACATTAAAAATATTTAGCTGCTTTCTGAAAAAGGTTACTTTTCATAATCGACAGCAGTGAAAATAGTTGATTCAATATTAGTACAGGCATATGTCTTCATCTGTGATTTCTTATCCTTGTCTAAGACTTAATCTGCAAAAGTAATAAAATAATCATCTTCATATGCAGTATTCATAGACTGGCAGTTTATTTCTTTAAAATTCTGGGTGTGAATGTGGGAGAGAAAAGTTTGAGTCCAATGCCTTTCTACATTAGTAGCATTTTCCTGGTACAAAGGCTTGCCTCACAAAGCATAACAGTGTAACTTCTTTTGTTGAAAGCACTTGTCTAGTGCACCCAATTCATGGGTGCTCGTGTTTGCACTGTTAGATTCAAGCTGAATTAACTAAATTGCGAAGAACTATATACTATCTGTTTTGCCAGCAATGAAAAATACATATTGTGGTGATCAAATGGGGTAATTAAATATTCAAAGAGATCAGAAAGTTACTTAATCTGCATATGTAGATATATATTTTAAATGAACACATATGCACACATTTGGACTAAATTGTCTAAATAGTAACCCAAATGTTTGCCCATGTTTATATGAAATATGTTAAAAATGTTTTCAGGAAAATGTCTCTAAGGCATGAATATATATTTGTATATTTGGAAATTTTTAATTAAGATAATTGTACAGACTGCAAAATAGAAGACTTGCTTATTATACTAATAAATGCTGAACATAAGTGAATTCTTAATAGTTTCCCCCCTCCCACTGGTAAATTGGCTTCTGTACTTTTTGTTTGTTCTCACTTAGGTTATTAATTAAACTGTTTATTCAAAATATCAGTATCTTAGTCCTTCTGCTGTTTGATCATTGAATACTAGAGATAACTAGGGAAATAAAGATTCAGTGTTGTCAGCACTGGAAAATAAATTTCTATATTTTTACTGTGTGCTTCTATACTTTTCATTGGAAGAGAATTCCATATTCTCTGTATATTACTTCTACCATGAAAATTGAGTATTCTTTTGGGATAAAAGTGTCAACAGAAAGGCACATCACAATAAGAAATGGAATAATCGCAAGCAAACAATTTTCAGCTTGTGTTCTCAGGACTTTTATTTTTATTGATGTTTCAGTCACTCTGGGAATCCTTCCTGATAATGTAATCTTGAAAACAGTTTGGTTCTTCTCTGACCTTTGCATTCAGAAACATTTGTTGAAGTGATTTTGCATGCAATTTTTTCCCCTAAGGTATTGCAGAAAATTCTGATAGGGGCAGTTTCACTTAAGTGTAAAATGGCTCTGAACAGGATCCCAAGTTTAAAGGAGGCACACATAATATTTCCCTCATATTTTCCATACAACTGCCTCAGTTTTATCATTCTGGCACTTTTGCATCTGTCTACCCTAATAAATTAAGAAGTAAAGCAACAAGGATGCACCATTAAAGAAAGGTGTTTCTTTCCAGTGTGGGACATGACTGGGCTGCCTTGCTATCACATCTTTCTTGTTTGGATCATCACATCCATCCGTGTTCCAGAACTTGAGCCCAGTTTGCATTATATCACCAGAAAAATTTGAAGCAGATTTTACATGCTCTTTTTTGACTTACAGGTGTGAAAAGATAAGCTCAGTACTTGAGGGAAACAAGGAATAACAAGCCCTATTTCTTTTGTACCTTACCTGTGGGCTGCAGGGCCCAGGGAGATGTTTGTGCTTCTCTAAGTTTGGTGGCTGCTTCACCCTGTGCCACTTTGCCATGGTCTGTCAGCACCCTGCATCCGAAAAACTCTTTCCTCATGTCGAGATGACTCAGAGCTTTTTCCTCTATTCAAAATATATAATATTGTTGTGGCAGCTGCAGTAGCTCCTCCCATGACATGAAGTGTACTTCAGTTAGTTAGAATCAAGAAGCTAGGAAGCCGAGGAAACAAAAAAGGGTGATAGCACTTTGCCTAGTTATCTTTAGCAAGTGTTTCCCAATACCAAGCTTTAATAACAAACTGTTATATATAGAAGTTTCAAAACCTTACTAACAAGGATAGTCAAGCTATTTAATGACAGCCTTTGCAGAGTCACTGTGCAAAATTATTATTATGATTAATTTCCTTAGGGGATACATGACTGACAGCAACTGAAGCTGGCTATTATGTAGCCATAAATTGAGATGTGGTTAAGTTGCACTGTTTCTAACCAGAAGCAGGAAATACACACTGGCATGTTGACTGCACAGGACATGCTATACTTTTTAAGTGTTTTGTGTTGCCAGACTAGAATAACAGTGCAGGATTAATTCTTCAGTACTTTTGCCTCAAACTCGTTCTGACCTTTTGCTGTGCTCTCTAGTGCATTTGACATACCCGAGGAAGACACAAAGAAGCACAATAAACATTTTCAAGGTTTTCGCAAGAAAAAAAATTATACAATTTATCCTGAGTCCAAGTTGATGTTATGTTTGCCATTTGCATTTGTTGTCCGAGTAACATAAAATAGGTGACCAAATGGTTTGGTTAGACCTCAGTTTCTTCTTTCTTGTAAGGGCAACCTAGAGCTAATGGTCTTTTTTAGCCTCCTCTTGCCAAGCTGTGGTTAGAGGAACTATGACTAGAATGCATCTGAAGTGCTGAACTGTCCAGAAGTTCCCAGCTGTCTCTTGAGACACTCAGCTTTTTGGCATTCTTCTGAAAAAAGCTTTCAGCTTTGTTAACCTATGACTATAAGAACAGGACTGAAGCATCCCACATGCCATAAAGACAAGTCCACTCTTCACTATATTATTTCTTGTGCTTGGTATGGTTTGGGAATCAAGGGTAGGATTTCCTAAAGAAAGATGTCTATTATTGCACATAATCCAAACTTCCAAGGTTTTTTTAATTATTTCTAAATATTCATATGAGTTCTACAGAATGAAAGGTCCTTTAGAGTGTTTTGGGTCAAACTCATCCGCAACAGGGGGCTGAGTTGCCTAAACCAAAGACCTTTTTTTAAAAAAATAAAAAGATGCAAGAAATAAAAACTAGAAAAAAGTTACATTTCACAGCTGCAAAGTACTACCCCCTCTTCTATTCTATTTTCCTCCTTACATTCATTATAAGCTAAAGTCTTATAAAGATGTTTTTTGAAAGTAGATTTATTGCATTTGTTTTTAAAAGAATATAGTACTTTTAAAGCCCAGATTTCATTAACTTTCAATGGGATCTGTGATCATAAATGATCATAAATGACTTGAGCCTTTTGAAAATCCCATCCTCAGTCATCACTGTAGCTGTGTTGCCATTGCAGCTTGTCCTTCATCTGGTCTTTACAGTATCAGGTGCCTTCATGCAGAGGAAACAGCCTGCTTGACAAAGAACAGTCAAACCACAGCAGGATAGCTGGCCTGTTGTGGAATAGCTGCTGTCAGAAGAAAAGAAAAAGAATTTGAGTCTTTCTTTTCCTTATCACAGATGACAGCTGAGGGAAATAGAGCTAGGTTTTAATGCTGGAAACAGGTTTTATGTTAGAAAACCCATTGGGTCTTTTGTTGTGTGGGGGTTTTTTTGTTATTTTTTTTTTTTTCTTCCCTGGTGTCCTAGTATATTAGGATATATTGTGGCAAAAATGTTGCAACCATCCCATAGAATAGAACTATGTCAAACCTTCTCATTTTTCTTTATATATATAAACCTTATCAGATTTTTTTTCTTGAAGACTTTTGCTTCCAGTTAGTTTGCAATGATGAATTTTTTTGTAAAGACCAGTATGCACACTGCTAATATTTTTTTTGCTAAAATTCCTTCTCTTTAATATGTAACCCTAGTAGAAAAAAGGTTTTATAGCACAGTTATGTACTGTAAAAATATTTTAGCTGTTGCCAACCCAGAATGAGAGGTACAAGCTTCCCTCAATGATAGAAAGATACATAGATCTTCACACTTTTCCCTCGATAACCACCTATTAATATTCCAGTTCTGGGAATGGTTCCTTCTTCATAAAGTCAGTGGTTCTGGGACTTTCAGAGATTATTTTAATCCCTTTCATCAGGGCGAGGTTCTTTATCGATATCAGTTTTCTGTTCGGATAATAAAATGAAGACTGAGGTGCTTATGAAATTTCTCACAGAAGTGAAACATTCAAGCTGACTTGCGTGACTAATCAAGACAAAAAAACAAGCCTAAACTTAGTTAACCAAAAGGCACGACTAAGCAATTACCCACAGTGTATAATGCAGTTTCCATGCAGCCACCCACACGTTTTACTGATCCTGAAGACAATTGTAATGCTGTTCTGTCTCCTTTTGAAAGCAGTAAAGAGAGGCCTTTTAGAAGTATGACTTTGTGGTACCCACCCCATCAGGAAAATAATATGCTGCTCAAGGAAACCTTAAGTCAAGATCCTTGAATCATAAAAAAAACCCCAATCTGAATCGTGACAGCAGGGAACAATTATGTAGTAGGCAGGCACCTTGTAGGAAAACTACAGTGATTACTTTAAATTATTTTCAATACATAAACAATTGCTTGATAAAAAGTGAATGGCCAAAGTGTTTTTCATTCTTGTCACAGTTTAAGTAACTGTTCAATAAGTAATGCAGCTGTCTTTTACATTGGATGGTCACTCTGCTAATATTTTTCTGTGCTAACTTGTTCCTATAAGATTAATCAAGACAGGGATTTCATTTGACCTGTAGGTGTAAATGTGAAGCAGAAAAATGCCTAAGATGGTACTCACCAGACTTCTGGTTGGTTCAGGTGCCATATAAAAAGATGTCGTGAAGTCAAAGGGTGGGACATTGGGCAAACACATAAACAATGGCATATTTATCCATTTGAGATACAGTGATCCAGTGTTTGAGGTGTGTTTAGTAAGTTCAGATCATTGTTCTAAGTTGAAACTAAATAATAGGAGAGGATCTTGTTGCCCAGTAGTTTGACAGGTAAAATGCAATCGTGCTTATGGAATCAATGAAGATATCAGAAGGCTTAGAAATCAGTGCTGTAACTTAAAATTAGTTATCTTTCCAATTATAAAGCCACACAGTGAAAGCATTTTGAAAGTACTTACCTGCTGAAAGTATTTTGATGGTAATGCTGAGTAACTAATAACACTTGTCAAAGCAAAAATATATCTTCATTTCAATGTTGATAACTTAAGAATATGAGTCTCAATCCCAATGTAATGTGTATAATCAGTGTTTGAACCACAGGAAGATGCATCATGGGTAGTAAGCAGTCAATCTCCAGGTGTACTGTCATGAATCTTGCTGTGGCAATTCTAAAGAAATATAATCAGTATTATCTAGATCTAGTGCCTTTAGAGCTGTGGTGAAAAAAGCAGGCATAGACTTCATGACTTTGTTGTGCCTTTTGTAGTCTTCAGGGTCCTCAAGGAACATAGTGCCTCCTTTTAATGCCAGCACAGACTTTATAGTTATTTCACATTAGGATGGCCCAATCTGCATAACATTTATAAAACAAATCTGAGTTCACTTTATTCTGTTCCTATATTCTTTTATGTAGTTCAAAATACACTGATCACTTATGTTTTGTGAATTTGAACAATTTGGGAGAAGTCAACCATAATTTTGAAAACCTGTTTCTTCTTCTTTCTCATGCAGAATTAAAACAGGAAAAATCACTGAAAATATTGGGTGTCACTTAAGGATCAACTGGTTGTAAATGAAAGAAAAATCAGGCCTCAAAGATTTAATTGGAATCCTTGCATTTTAAAATGGGTCTGTGTAAAATTTTGCTGTGAACTGTAGCCAGCCTAGTAGGCAAATTATTTCCTGTAACAGTCTTTCAAGGACTGTCATGATGCTACCTACAATGAGCACTCTAGTCTCTGGACAAATAGAAATTTATGCTAGGATGGTGATTTACAGTCTTGACAGAACTCAGTGGGATGTATATTAACATGAATATCCATTAACCACCTTCCTGCCTTGACAAGGCCTGCCTTTAAGAGCTTCTTTAACTCTCACTGGTTTTGCAGTACCTAGTAGAATGATGGAAATTAGCACAACTGCTAGCAGATGTTAATCATGTAGGTTAATGCACTGCTAGAGGGCATTCGCATTATGGTGGTGAGCTTGGTGTAAGTACCTGTACAGAACAGATTAGACCATGTTTCCCTGTGTGTTTTCAACAGATGCCGTGCTCTCCACTCCAGAGAACCTGCTCACAGTGAAGCCATCAACTACTTTTTTTTTCTGGCTCAGTGTCAGTGTTAGTGTTTTAGTCTACCCAAACTTCATGCAAATTTTTAGCTGGCTTTGTTGTTCTGGGCTCCTTCATTTTCTTCTTCCTTAGCACATTTATGCTCTAACTCTCATGAGAGCCCTCTCTTGGCTCTGCTGTCACTCTTCCCATTTCTTTAGTGGCTGTTCTTGAAGATTCTTCTGTATAAGTCCTCTTAGCATTTAAGATTTTTCTCTCGACCACTTTTATTGCCTCATTTTCTACATTCACCTGTTGGGGTCTTAATAATTTCTTCTATGCCTGCTTCTTCATCCTAAATCTGTTTCCCATGGGAGAAGCCTACAGTGTTCTCCCTAGCTCACCTGAGAGTTTTTTGTTTCTCATGTATAACATGGTGTCATGGTTTAACCTCTGCTGGCAGCTAAACACCATGCTGTGCTCGTCTACTGCTTCCCTCCAGCCACCCCTCTTCCCCGCATGGGCTGGGAAGGAAAGTAGGGAGGAAGAAAAAGGTGAGACCCCATGGCTTGAGATAAGGACAGTGTAGTAAAACAACACAAAGAGAATAAAACAACAGTACTAACATAAGTACTACTGAAACGATATATGAAGTGAATGACAGAGACAGGGAGCCTCCACCTGTGCCTGAGATGCCCCTTTCCCTGCTCTGACCACAAGCTGAAGCTACATTCTGAAAAAAATTGTTTATCCCAGCTGTGGCCCCTCCCAGGTCCTGGGACCAGCAGCTGCTTCTGATAATTAAACCAAACCCAGGATACATGGGTCCAAAGTAACCCAGATTTTTGTTTTCCAAATTGTCTGCTTGGTATCCATTCACCAGTTTTGCTGATAGTGCTTCCATTCTAACACTGAGCATGAATCAGTCAGCCTGTGGGACTTGCCCAAAATTGGAGTTAAAATCAAAGTTGTCAAAAGTTTCACTGAGGAAACCATGTACAGTAGGAAAAATAAGTACTGTGAAAAATGAAGCATTTCTCATAGGTAGCTTTATCTTTTCAATTAATTTTAGTGAACAATCCCACTGAACATTATCTACTTGGCTCCCAGGTCTCATGAGCTGCAGCCAGTCCACTCATCTTTCTATCTATCCAGACCTGCTTTTCTCACAAGGCAGAACTTGAGATTTGCTGATTTTTTTTCTGTATTTTATTACACAGAAACTTTGAACTTTTGATAGTTATTCTAAATAAATTCTAAAATTCTTAACATTTATATTTTTTCTGTAAAAATGACTTTTCCACATTAATTACAATCCAGTGCTGTCTCTCATTCTTCCTCATTAATTACAACATCTGTCAGCACCTTTCTGTTTTACAGACACATTGAAGATATTTTCAGTGCTAGAAATACAGTCTCCTTCTCTCCGATTTTCTTTTTTTTATCTGTGTAGCAAATAATTAGAAGGTATTTCCTATAAGTAATCATTCTGTTGTTCAGTGGGGTCTCAATTTAGGGTCTCAAAATGAAACCTAGGCTATATACAGTTGTTGAAGGAGCTTGTTCAAGTATTTTACAGTAACTTATATTGTATGGGGATTAAAAGAAATCATTTTCAGTTCTCAGTATATTGATGCAATTATGAGGATTGATTGCAGATGCTGCAGACTTGCCTTGTCCATATGTTTACAACTCAAAATATGATTCAAACCAAAGAGTATGAATTTGTGCTTATTTTTCTTGTAATTCTGATTAATATTATGAATTTTCATTTTGTAGTTTAAAGTATCATTGATCATCGTAATCAAGTCCCTCATACTGCTGAATTATAGCTAATGAAAAGTAGACACTGTGAGTTCTAGTGATCTGCAAAACAGTTTGCTCTGGACATGGAATTTTCACAATTCAGACTGTTTTATTTTTATTTTTCTCCATGCCAGTTACATATAACAGTATTGATAGAGGGGCTAAAGTTTTTTTTTACATTTTACTCATATCTACTATTTATATTATTAAGGGACTGAAGTATACTTAGTAGTATATCTGTTTGGTTTTTTTTTTTTAGTGTCAGGTTATGCCTCAAGTCAAAAATTAGACTAGACTTTCTCCCAGATATAGTGTGTCCATGTTTAAAATCTGTCCATTAAATTCTGCTTTTATCTGATATGCCATGTGGCCAGATGACTAGTTGCTCATTTGCTTGGCGTGATGACCTGCACAGTTTGTATCCAGAGTGGTAAATAAACCACTCAAGGTCTGGTAGTTTCCCAGTGACCTCCTGAAGGACTTCCTTCCTGACTCCTTCACGTGCATAGATGTGCAAGGGGAGTTCAGTGTGCTGAAGCACAAGGAATTATGTGATGTGTGTCTCCTCTAGAGACACGGAGGAGGGGATTTTTACTGTCATGTAAAGGCAAAGAAGGACACGCTAACTTATGTAAGACCGCACTATGTAGCTGCTTATACCTGAGCTAGGCAATTCTGGTGAGTTGAGTTGGCTCTACTGTGAAACTTGTGTTAAAAACTAACAAGGTTACTCTTGAAATCTCCTCTGACAGCTATTTAATGCCTACCAAGTGCTGAGGCTATAAATATGCATTTTGCAGCAGCATTCAGATAATAAATACCATGAGCAGCTTAAAGTCACTGGCTTGTCTTTACAACTTTATGCTATAAGAACAGTAAAGTTAACCTTAAGCCAGTTCTTGTTTGATTTAAGCAGACTGAAGTATAATCTGCATATTCTTAATATGATATATACAGTATCTTTTAGAAAACAACATGACAGTCATTATACAGAATATGAATATAGTCAAGAGGAGTATTTAAGGGATATCAGTGCTCCTCAACAGGTACCATTCTGTTTGCATTGCTCAAGTTTTTATATTATTTTATTATATTTTACACTTATGGATTGGAATTATCAATTAAGAAAGACAAAGTTGTGGCTTTTTGTTTGGTTAAAATTTTCAAAGGAATTGCTAGAATATATTTGAAGTGGTTTGCCTTTTGAAAAGTTGAGCAATTGAAAAAAAGTAACAATAATAAATACAGTTTAATTGTTTACATGCAGAGCATGTTCTTACCCCAATTCCTTAGTTTTCCACTGTGTATTTACAATTCTGCTCCCAAATTCCATCCAGTAAAACATATAATGTACTTAACTTGAACATCAGGGTGGTCTTTGGTGTCCAGGACTGTACCGGATATCTTCATCTGTAAGAAAATACGATTCTCTTTGAATTTTTATTGAGTGTATAGAAGGTTATTTGTCTAAGGCATGCCTGGCATAATGGAGACAGTTTATTGTACATCCTTGAGTGACTCTTGATAGCCTACAGTGTTTTTTTGGTTAACACGCATTTAAGTGCAGTTCCTCAAAGCAATCTGACTGCTTTAACTCTAGATCAGATATGAAGTGTAGCTCAGAGAAATTCAATGCCCAGGAGTCTGTTCTGTTTTCTCTTTCTGGGGAGGGGAAGGCATCCTGTAGCTCTACCTGAGTAATGTTATTAATACAGTTATTGGCTTTCCTTTTCATTTTCTTTAATTCCATCTGGAAATGCACAAATGTTAGAAAATTATCTGCATTATTATTCAGAACATTAATATTCTGGAGGAAGTTATTGAAACTTTTACTTCAAAATCAAACAAAAAATAATCCCCTCAACAATAAACAAAATTATTTAAAAAATAAACATGCAGATTAATTTGCCTTTAAAAATTGGCAGCATTTTTGGCTACCTGAACTGCAGCTATATTTACCTGTATAGCTGTATTTTAATGCCATGTACAAAGAGTCAAGTTCAGAGGAACCAGTGAAGCGGAATTGAGGCATATAAGAGGAAAGATGACAAATGCTGGCAAAAGTATATAGTCTATTTTGTATGGCTTTAGTAAAAATAAAATAATACTGAAAAATAATCTGCATTAGAAAATTTCAAAGTCTGACCTGGTTAGAATCAATCTTTCCTTTCCCTACTCTCCTACTGTCAGATTTCTGATGCATCTGACAGTTCTACCAGGCTGTTTATTACTGCTACGAGTACCAGAGCCCTGGAAGCTTCTATCTCTGAGCAAAAAGCCATATTCGGTAAAATGCCCTCTGAGGAAAGATGCCTCTACAAACAAAAAGAAATCTTTGTCATAAAGAGTAGGTACTAAAGGAGTTTCAACAAAACAAGTCACATTAATATTCTTTTAGGTTTCCTAAGTATCACACTTGTATCACAACAGCCGATTCTGTTGGTAAATGTTTGATACAATGCCCACCCTCTTTGAAATTTTCAGTCCTGAGTCTAAAATAGTGCAGGGATATAATGAAGTATACTGTATTTTATGCAGTTTAAATCAGTGATTTATTTTTAGAGAGTGAAAAGTAGGGAAATATTATTTGCATTAGATCTTCATATGTGAAATGTGGATAAGTGATGTTAAAGGCTTATTTGCAACAAGGGATTTAAATGTAAAAGCTATTCTCATAATAATCGTTGTACTCTGTATGTCTTGCTGTATTTCTAAACAAGACCACATTATTCTGGAATAGAAGATGTGCACAATATCCTCACTTGAAACATGGTAACTATATCAGGTTATTTATTGTGGGATAAATGTTGTAGAATATCTGTTCTAGTTAGTTGCTAGTATAGAAAAGACCTCTCCCCATCTATACCTAGCAAATTTCTTGACAGAAGAACCTCAGCATGCCTCTTCCAAACCTTAAGCTTCTGCCTAGACGCAGGGACATCAATCCTTTCATGAAAATCCACCTTACAAATTCTTGAGTTCTTACAGTGCTTTAACAAAACCAAAACAAAATAAAAAAAGCAGCTTTATATAAATGGTAGCAGTGTAACTCTAACACATTTATATTTACTTCACTGAGAAGTTGGGAGGGGTTCTGTCTGCAAAACACATAATAGCTATAAAAGTGCAAAGTTATTGCACATTGCTGGCATAATTACCTTGACTGTCAGCTACATTCTGATTTCTTACTTTTGCTTCCTAGTGTGATTGTCGAAGCCAAGTGTTGTGATTTTTTGGGTTCCCACGTGACTTAAAGAACTAGAAATTTAAAACCATCTTTTCTTTGACAGGTAATCTGAACATATTTGATAGGCAGTCATTAGAGAATAAAGCTGGGATTTAGCAGGCTCATTTTACAGGCTCGCTTTTCTACAGCTTTATATTAACAAAAATCCTGATGACAGAATATGAATAAGTTGAAAATGAGGGACTAAGAGCCTGAAGTGAGATGTAAAGCGGTTGTGAACTTCAGAAGTTTTCATCTGCACTCTGACAGGCTTTTTCATCCTTTAAAACTTCCCACCTATTCAAAATCCAGATATTTGATGCAGAACACAAACAAAAAAGACCTCATCATAATGAACTATGATTTTTTTCCCATGCTTCATAGGGAGCAGGTCAAACATTAATTATTTTTTTTTTTTTCATTAGTGACCTAAGCTACTGGCTGAAAAATATTCAAAGGTTTAAAGGTTTAAAAAGATGTTGAACGTCATGACTTCATCTTCTGTCTTCTGCTGATAGCTGCTTTCACAACCATTTTTTAATAGCTTTAGTTTAACAGATGATTAATTTGATTGTCTATTTAGTAAATGCTACTTTTCTCAGCAAAACACTCATTCAAAAGTTTTTCTCTGAATTGAGTTTTCCTCTGATCTGTGATATTCTGCTCACCTATTGCTGGTCCCAGGAACCATTCAAAAGAAGCTTCTGTATGATCACCTGTACGACCACCATCACTGTCTGGTATTCATACAGGTGTCTTGGTTTGAGTGAAAACAGAACTAATTTTGTTCAGTGATTTTACTTTTCAGTTCAGTACTTCTAACTAACA
>JANHGN010006365.1:36425-50815 GCA_024605025.1 Megaceryle maxima | reverse complement strand
CGGTGCCATTTCACAGCCCCCTCCTCCCACCGGGGCCCCGTCTTAAGGGGAACGTCGGGCCGTAGGCGCTGCTTCCAAGGGCACCGGCTGAGGCGGGCGGGCAGCCGGGCCGCTGCCGCCCCGCCCCGCCGCCCACGCGTTACCCGCGACTCGCCGTGGGCCTCTGACCCGGAAGCGCTCTGCGCACCCGGGCCAGCGCGGCGGGGCCGGCTGTGGACGGGAAAGATGGCCGAGTCGCCGGAGGAGGTGGCGGTGCTGGTGCAGCGGGTGGTGAAGGACATTCGCAACGCCTTCCAGCGGAATCCCCACATGTGAGTGGGGCGGAGGCCGCCGGCGGTCGGGGCCGGGCCGCGACTGAAGCGCTGCACACTCTCAGCGCTGTGCGTGCTCATCAGCTGGCGGTGGCCCCCCAACTCCCTCGCCTGCGGGTGGGAGGGTGCGGGGCCCCAGGTGCGGGCGGGCGGCTCGCCCGGCGCGCAGCGGTGTCTGTCAGCGCCGGGTGCCGGGCCCAGGGTCACGCTGTGGGGGGCCGCGGGGACCAGCCGAGGTTCCCCACCCAGCGCAGGGGTTTTAGCGCGGCCTCTTCCCGGGGCGTGCCAGCCTGCGAGCGGGAGCGACGCGCCAGGCGCCTTCTCTGGCACCCGCGCTTCGTCAGAGCGGGTCGTGATGCCGTCTGCCTTTTGCGCTCACTTGCTGCCTCTTTTCTTTCTGGATAAGGCCACGTACCTGCTTCGGGGTTGGAGTAACTCTGGTAGGGCCGGGGGCCGGCTGCAGCACCCCCCGCCGCTGCGAGCCGCGGAGCAGCTTCGCCAGGCTGGCGGCAAAAACGGCCTTAGTAAAAAGTCCTTCGTTACGGAAACCGGCAAGGGCTTTAAAATCTGGAAGTTAATGCTATAAAGATAAGTTTTAAAATGAGCTCTACTTGAATTTGAGGTTTGGTACTGTTAAACTCATACCGTGGATGATAGGGGATTGACCTTTGCCTGCAGTTGCATCGGGCGTGCCTGGCCCCACTGAAGGCAGCGGGATCTGCATGTGTTTTGGGCAGAGTGTAGCACTGCTGGAAGCAGATCTCGGGATCGAAGCCTATTGAATTGCACTCTTGTACAAACAGTGCGGTTTGGTGAACACCGCTTTCAGATCTGGGTCTGTTGATAAAGATGCCGGCGCTTTTCATTGTGTGTTAAAGGAGACAAACAGAATGACTCTGTAAATGCAAAAACTACAATTATCGCTACCCTGCGAGAATCAGGTTTGTCTCACAATCTGGGGGGCAGATTGCCTGCCATTTATTTTCAATTCCATTGTTGCCCGGCTCTGACACTCTGATTTAGGTATCTTCTGTAGTTCTGTTTCCCTCCCAATCCTTTGTTGTTTTAAGATGCAGACGGTTTGGGGTAGCATCATTCTATTTGTGTAAACTCGATATTGGTTATGGCAAGTGGTCTAGCACATAATGGATAACAACTGCTTAATGTAAATACAGTGTATTTGTGTTGGTCAAAAACACTGCAGTCTCTGAGGTGATGGCCTATTAATTTGTTCCAGAAAATGGTATGCAAAGCATCTGTGTATGAAATTTTTACAGGCACTTAATTTATCCCTTTGCTTGAAAGAGAAAATTAGAATGAATACCCTTATGTTTCTAGAAAAGTAGTAAGCAACTTGCGTGGGTGGCCACATTTTAAAATACAGCATATGGATGCTGTCTAAAATGAACTGCTTTTTGCCATGAGGCTTCAGGTTTAGGCTATGAGGCATAATGTGCTGTAAACAGCCAGTATTTGTGAATGAATGTTCTGATACTTCTTAGTTCCTACTCCTTCAACAGATTTGTTTATTTGTAGCAAACTCAAGTTTTTTGAAGAATATGCTGCTGTTGCTGGTTTCATTTGTTTGTTTTGGTTTGGTTTTTTTTGATACATGTGATCTCAGAGATGAAATTAGTCTCCAAGTGTTTTGTGCTCTGAGACTGACGCACTGTCTCATGTTTTGAGTAAGGAAGCATCAACTACTGCTGGTTCACCTCCTAAAGTCAGAACAGCAGTGATTCTATGTGCTAGATTTCTGAACTGTGGTATTTGAAATGGGACTTTGAAGGGCTGGTGTAGAGTGCAGGCCCTTTGCTAGGATACCTCTCAGCCTCTAGAGCACCAGGTTACAGCCATGCTGGCCAAACACTTTCATGTATCTCGGAGACATCTTGTCTTCCTACTGGTGGCCCAGACAGTAGTAACCAGCTGTAGTCCCTGGCAGATGTTAGCCTCTTGAATTTAGCAGCCAATTTGTGTCACAGATAGAGGTTTGAATTCTCTTATGTGGCATCTGCCTGGCTTCACTCAAAATAAGTGGATATCTGCCACATGCATGAAGTTCTGATTCACATCTCATACCTTTGTCCCCTACTCTTCTCTCTTCCAGCATTTTTTGTCCCCTGTCCTTGACCATTTGTTCACTTGTCCCATTTGCATCTGTCAGAATCAAGGTTTTGTTCTATCAGATTCATAGTTAAATGTTTTCAAGGGAGTGTTGTCTCTGGTGAATACTAAAAAGCATGTAAAAATACAGTTTTAGTGCAAGTAGGACGTTAGATTCTTGTTTCTTTTTTTTTTTCTTTAAATTTGCAGCAACACTACATCTTTCTAAGATGAGCTTAATTCTAACTAAATATGCAAGAGAAAATTATTTTTGCCTTGTCTCTGATAGCTCCATTTTCTTCAGACAGATAATTTTGTCAGCATGATAGTTTTCAACTGAAGATATTTTTACCCAGTCCTGCAAGCATAAACCTTCATAAAGTCATATATGTGAGATATCCCACTGGAACTGAATGGATCACCAACAGTGAGATGATCAATGTATAGTTTCATTTTTAACTTTGCTGTTCTTTTGTGTGTAAAGTCAAACAGAAATAGACTAACTTGTCAAAAAAGTACATATTGGAAAGTTGAACTCTTAGATGGTAGCCCAGCATTTGTATACAAAATCTGAGGATACTGCTTATCATTTGTCAGCAATCATTTATGTCACTGTATCTCAGATATTTTTTTCTGTCTCGATCACATTCCTAGTGTACTAAAAGTACCATATTTCATTGTTGGATTTGAAACTATGAATTGAGGTTTCCTCTGGTGTGATTGTGAAGTTCTCTGCAGGTGATTGAGAAAGAAACATATTTCCTAAAGTCTTTCCTGTAGCCAAGTCGGAAATTTATCTTGCTAGTGTTCTTTTTGTTAGATTGCTTAATACCTTTCTGCAGCATTGATAGTTCCAAATACACCCAATAATAAGTAAAAAATAATTTGCTTAGTGAGAGGGGGCATCAGTGCAGAAGTTTGTTATTGCAACATAAGTTTCCAGTCAAGTGGAGGTTAATGTGAGAGCAAACAAAAGGAAACTCCTAGAGTGTGAAAGTGTTACATTTATAGCTTCTTTAGAAGCAAGTAATGTCTAGAAGTATTTTGATTTCAATAATACATTACTGTTCTTTCATCTGTGAAAGATTTTCATTGTAACACTTATATTAATTTGAATGTTTTGATTAGTCATTATCTATTATTTGAAATGCTAAGAAGAAAATTGTTTATGTGATGCACTGCATGATAAGGGGGGGAAAAAAGGGTTTCAGCTCTTGGATTTAGACCCCCTCTTCCCTACTTTTCAGATATTATAAATTCATTAGCTGTATAGTCATTTCACGAGACTTCTTTTAATGTAAAAATATACACATTTCAAGTGTTCATGCTCTGGATTGTCTTCCAGTATTAAAACCATTTTTATAATTGCAGAAATATTCAACTACTTAGGTCCAGTCTTTATTGTCAACAGAATCATAATTGCATTGTATTCACTGATTGTACCTCATTTGGATCTCCCAACCATTATTTAATATCCTCTGTCTAATTCTGTGGGGAGGGGTTGGATTATCTTAAAGATGATCTCCCAGGAAAAAGAAATTCAGAGATGATCCCTTCACATGGGGTACCTAAAGCTGAAGACCCGTCATGGTAGCATCACAAAAAGTGCCTCGTTCCCTAGCAGTACTGTGGTATTGTGATTCTGTGAAAGAGTGAACTTTTTGTATATCATTGTTTTAAAAGTTTGAAGTAGGTTGGCTAGGGCTTATTTTGAGGAGGTCCATTGAATGACTGAGTTGACAAACTGAGGCTCTTGAAGCAGGTCCTGCAATAGCTTGTGAGTACTGTTCTGCCATGGCTGAGGTTTGCAGTGTGGATGAGGTCTGTATTGTGCAGCATCATGAACTACTAGGTCTCATCTTGCGTATCTTTTCTGCTCTCAGAACAGGTTGAAGAAGCTCTGTAATGCCTGTGGACTTCATGACAACCCAGCTAAAAATCCCACTCAGTTCTGGTTGTTTCGATGGTGTATTCCAGGAATGTGAACTAGCATGGTATCTTGAGAGATTACTGATGCAGATTTTTGGAACATGACTGTCATCCTTGCTTTGAGGAAAATAAATGTAAAAGCACCAAACAACTCCTAGGATTCAAGAGACAGCATCAGAAATCTGGGAATTCTAGGGAGAGAAATTAAATCCTACTTTTGTAGTAGGTGATGCTTCTGATAGTACAAAATACTGACAAAAAGCAGCCCTCAATTGGCATCTCCTTCGGTACTGTGAGCAGCTTGCACCTGTCACTTGACTCAAATGCAGGCATCCTCTATTCTGCAATGAATTTGGGCAATTCTGTTATATGAACAGAATTTGTGTTTTAGGTCACGTCACCAGGGTCAGTTTGTGCAAGATGAAGGGTAATTTGGTCACTTTGTTTGACCAGCAGTAATTCAGTGATGTCTGCATGTGAGTTCTGCTGCAGAATCTTCCTTTGGGTATACAATGGAACAGGGGCTGCAGGCATTCTACAGCGGTATCTCCTGGGCTTACACAGCCTGCCCTGTTACTTGTTGCTTCTGCAGATCTGACGGGCCTTCAGGAGCAGAAATAAATGATGGTTTGAATTTGAGACAGGGTGTGTTGGTTTGGCTGTGAGACAGGCACCCCACCTTACATAAATCTGCCCTCCTGGTATTTTGCATCATGAACTCTGTTGGTTCTCTGGAACTGAATACAACATAAAATTTCTGAACCATACAGATGAAAAAAATACCAAGGTGTGGGTGGGAGACAACATTTCTACCAAATGACAAGGCCTGGTTTGCATGTTAGTAGAAACTCGAGTAGTTGCAGATAAACCATTTTTTATTTTGCACTGTATCTTGGTGAATTTCATTGTGCAGTGGTCTAGTCCTCTGCTGATTTTGGGGACCAGAGCACATTCAGGAGTTAGTGTTTCAGGCTGACTTGTCGGCTCTGTGCAAACCCTACCTGTCTGTTACTTTGGCATGCTTAAAGCTATGTTGTGAAACTTAGCTCACTGGAGTCAGACTTTCTGTATTTGGTAAGAAGTGAAGGTGTGGATTTATTTTTGGTTTGTGGTTTGGTTTGTTTTATTTTCCTTGCTGTTTACTGTTTGTATACTGCTTGCAATCAACATCTGGTAAATTCTTGCAGTAATTCACAGAGTTAGTTAGCAAAGTGGTGGGTGACTGCATCTTCATTTAGGTGGGGACCCGTAAGTTCCTGTATGCAAGGCCAGGCAAAGTTTGGCCAAGGACTGGGTTTAACATTCATGAAAAAAAAGGAGCCAGGAGTAACTACAAACTTCCAGCTATAAGGTACCGTGTTAAAAGAAGCAGATTTGAACGTCATTTTAGGTCTAATCTGACTAGATGCCTGCAGATCTTAATTTGTGTTGAGTAGAACAAGAGAGATGAGGCCCTTGCATTCACACTTACTGCTTGCAATTGGTGGGGTAGGAAAATGCTTGTTTCCCTCTGTTACCAGATGTGTGTGAGACCTGGGTGTGTGTTCTGAGCAGAGCCAAGTGATTAGCAAATATTTTGCCTCGAGTTACTCATGCTCTTTGTGGCTTGTGATGTATAGACTAAGTCTGTTTTCTGCATAAGAAAATACAGTCTTAAACAAGAACATTGTGTCCCTTATGATTACTGTAATGTAAGTCATTGAGGAGATAGAACTAATTTGGTACAATCAGATTGTCCAGTAACAAATTTAGTTTAAGATGACTGAGTTGAGGTTGTGGAGTTCACACTTGGTGTGTATCTGTACACCTTCTGTTGAGAAGATTTAAAGTGGAGAATTCAGTTTCTATTTGAGATCATAAGAGGTCTTTTTTTCCTGCCTCAAATCTGAGGATCTCTTCCTCAGCAACAAAATTTTCCGCTAACAGGAGTTGACAGAGAAATCATGCATAATGGCAAGTATAAAATGATGTTGCTTTTTGTCCAAGTGAATGTGAATGTGAGCTTGACAACCTGTGTTTGTTTTTAAGAAGCCGGTAAAGCTCTCTTCTATCATCACTACATGCTAGAGAAAGTTGAGTAAAAAATAAAATATGGTCTGTCTCTCTGAAACTAAACAGACGAGTCTCTTCTGCTTTGTTTGCTGGTATGAATATTTTTGGACATCTTTTTTGAACTTTTTTAAAGGCTTCCTTAAAGCCTTTCATAAAAAGCTTAATCAGACTGGCTTCTATATTTCAAGTCTCTGTCCTGTTCAGCAGGCTGCCTTGCACAGAAGAAGGAAAAACAGGAAATGTACGTGTGGAAACACAAACATTGATATTTTTGATTTTCTTTCCTAAGATCATTGGTTTCTGAACCTGGTCATGCCACTGCAGGACGCACCTGGGTAGCTTTGGGTCAGTCAGGTGCTTGTACTGCTTAATGTGTTTTGTTTCCCTTGCAGTAGCAGTGGTTACAGCTCCACTGCATTTTTGTCACAATGCCAGGAGAACTTGTATTAATTAAGCCAAGTTATACTGCTTAGGTGATAATATAAAAAGAAAACTGAAACTCTTCTGAATATCTTAAGGTGAGAAGAGCCACAGTAAATGTTGTAGAGAACATTTAAAGGATTTGAAATTCGTTCTGGCTCATCTAACCATGACTATTACTTCCAGAGTCTTCAACAAATCTTAAAATATTTCTGATTTTTTTCTATCACTACAGCACTGGGGAACTAATACAAAATCTTTTAGTGGCTTTTAACGCAAATCTACAACTGGCTTTTATATTGTGCTGGAATATATCATACAAAGGTAAAATACATTTATTTTTTTGCTTCAGTTGAATCTTTATTAATGCCTTAAAGCATGTTTGAATAATTTATTTGCCAAGTTAATCTAAAAAACTTTGCCAAGTTTTCTAAAAATGCATTTTATCCTACCTCGAGTCTGGCAAGAGTCAAGAAGGTGAATTGAGGATAATGAATACAGATTTTGGTAAACACTGTGAAAAAGATGATGGACAGACTGGGTAGGAAGCATTGCAAATCTACTCTATTGAGGAAAAGTAATTGGTATCTACTGAAAATAAGTTTAATTGTATATTTTTCTGTTGTTTTAAGAGATGAAATTGGATTAATACCCTGCCCTGAAGCCAGGTATAACCGAAGCCCTATCGTCCTGGTAGAAAATAAGCTTGGTGTGGAGAGTTGGTGTGTCAAGTTTCTTTTGCCTTATGTCCACAATAAACTTCTCCTCTACAGACAAAGAAAACAATGGCTGAACAAAGATGGTAAGTTACCCACCTGGAGAATTGTATTTTATGTGATTCTTAATGCACGTTTTTTATTTATCTTAGAATCTTTTACGTTGGAAAAGACCTTTAAGATCATCAAGTTCAATGGTAAACGTAACACTATCAAGTGCACTACTAAACCATGTACCTAAGCACGACATAGAATCATAGAGTCATTTAGATTGGAAAAGACCTTTAATGTCATCAAGTCCAACCATTAACCTAACTCTACCAAGTCCAGCGCTAAACCATAAACCGAAAGAACTGAGTGTTAACCAGGGGAGAGGGCAGGCTTTGGATTGTACATCATGGCAAACTGCAAGAGTTGTAGGGTTGCTTAGTTGAAAGTATAAATCCTGTCTGCCTTACCCAGGCTGGAAGGGTTAGAGGGTTATTTTAGTGACTGATTTAGGGAAGTAAAGTTAATCTTTACAGAAGAAATTTTGTCCTGCTTGCCTGCATCAAAAGGAAAACTGGTGACGTATGGGCCTGAAGTAAGAATATGAGCAGCATTTCTGCCATGGGGGTATCAGAAATCCATAGTCTGTACTGCTCAGTAATTGTAATTCTTTGTTTATTTTTAAATCTTTTTTATTTGTTTTGGGTTTTACTTTGTTTTACTTGAATGACAAATACTGTAGTGTATGTTGTCTGGTTTTTTTAAAAGACTTTTAAACATTTGTGACACGGGAGACAGTTGACTGCTCTACAAAGTGTCTTCTTTCATAGTAAGAATAAAAAAAGGCTACTGTAGTTTAAGAAACTACTTTGTTCATTGTTTCAGGTTTCTTCTAAAGAACAGTTAGCATAAAAAATATCTTTCAGTCTAGCTTTCTTGCAGTGTCTTATTTCTGGTGTTTATTCATATTCTTATCTAGGTTTCTTTCTACTATATTTTATCTGCTGTGGCATTTTCTGTGTTTTGTTTTGTTTTGTTTTGTTTTTCCCAGCAAGAGAGAGATCTTTTCTGTTGAAGGACACCTTAGGACCACTCAGAGTTCAGGTCTTCAGCAGTTCACATTCACCTGGGTTTCAGTTTGGGCTGTTACTGTATTTTTATTTTTTTTTTCTTTTCCTGTTTGCATTAAAGTAACCTAAGCCATAAAGCACTGTCTATGTCTGTTGTGCTTTAAAATGTTGGTCTGTCTCATACTATCTTCTTGACTGTACCAAACAGCCACCATTCATTATGTTGTCCTGATTGCAGCTATAGCAGAGGCAGTCTTCATGGTTGCTTGATCAATTGGTGAGTTAAATAATGTTTTCAGTAGTGGAATGCTAGCAGATGTCTGAAGCAGATTCTAACATCCAGTCATCATGTAACTAACATGCTTTTACCATCTTGAACACATAGATTTTGAGAGTAGGTCTGTATAGATCAGCAAGAGAGGTCTGATTACAGAATCACATAGAATCACAGAATGTCTTTGGTTGGAGGAGACCTTCAAGACCATCTAGTCCAATCTTCGACCCAACACTGCAAGCAGACTGCTAAACCATTTCCCTAAGCACCAGGTTCACGCAGCATTTAAATGCCTCCAGGGATGGCAACTCCATCACTGCCCTGGGCAGACCATTCCAATGTTTGATAACCCTTTCAGTGAAAAAATGTTTCCTAATATCCAGATTAAACCTCCCCCAGCGCAGCTTGCATCCATCCCTCTGGTCCTGTCACATGTCACTAGGGAGAAGAGGCTGTCTCCTCCTCACTCCAACCTCCTTTCCTGTAGCTGTAGAGAGTGAGAAGGTCTCCCTTCAGCCTTCTCTTCTCCAGACTAAACAACCCCAGCCCCCTCAGCTGCTCCTCAGTGGACTTGTGCTCTTGGCCCTTCAAAAGCCTCGTTGCCCTTTTTTGGACAAGCTCCAGCACTTCTATGTCCTTCTTATAGTGAGGGGTCCAGAAATGAACACAGTATTCAGGGTGTGGCCTTGTCAGTGCCGAGTACAGAGGGATGATCACCTCACTATTCCTGCTGGCCACAGTGTTTGTAGTACAAGCCAGGATGCCATTGGCCTTCTTGGCCACCTCTGCACACTGCTGACTTATATTTAGTCGACTTACCAATAAATGCCCCCAGGTCCTTTTCCAACTTGCAGCTTTCCAACCACACATCCCCAAGCCTGTAGCTTGCCATGGGGTTGTTATGACCCACGTGCAGGACCCAGCACTTGGCCTTGTTGAACCCCATGCAATTAACCTTGGTCCACTGATCTAACCTGTCTAGGTCCCACTGTAAAGCTTTCCTATCCTCTAGCAGATTGACACTCCCACCCAGCTTGATGTTATCTGCAAATTTACTGAGGGTACACTCAATCCCTTTATCCAGATCATTAATAAAGATGGAGAACAGGCCCCTGTACTGAATGCTGGGGAACACCAATTGTGACCAGATGCCAGACAGATTTAGTTCCATTCATTACAACTCTTTTGGCTCGGCCGTCCAGGCATTTTTTAATCCAGTGCAGAGTGTATTTATCCAAGCCTTGTGCCATAAGTTTCTGAAGGAGAATACTGTCGGAGACAGTGTCAAAGGCTTTACTAAAGTCGAAGTAGACAATGTCCACAGCTCTTGCCTCATCCCCTAGGTGGGTCACCTTGTTGTAGATGATCAGGTTAGTCAGACAGGACCTGCCTTTCATAAACCTATGCTTATTGGGCCTGATCACCTGGTTCTCATGTATGTGCCATGTTGTGGCACTCAAGATGACCTGCTCCATAACTTCCCTGGCACCAAGGTCTGTAGTTCCCAGGATCACCCTTTTGGCCCTTCTTGTAGACGGGTGTCACATTTGCTAGCTTCCAGTCAACTGGGACCTCCACAATTAGCCAGGACTGTTCATAAATAATGGAGAGTGGCTTGGTGAGCACTTCTGCCAGCTACTGTAGTACCCTTTGGTGGATCCCATCCAGTCTCATAGACTTACAGATTGCACAAATCTGTGTGGCACAATAGCTCACTGATCATTTCCTCCCAAATTATGGGGGCTGAATTCTGCTCCCCATCCCTGTCTTCCAATTCAGGGAGATGGACCCTCAGGTAGCAACTGGTGTTGCTGACAAAAACTGAGGCAAAGTGGGCACTCAGCATCTCAGCCTTTTCCTTGTCCTTGGTCACAAGGTTCCCCCCCGCCCCCTCCATTAGAGGGTAGAGATTCTCCTTAGCTCTACTTTTACTGTTAATGTATTTATAGAAATGCTTTTTATTATCTTTAATGATGCTGGCTAGATTAAGTTCTAGCTGAGCTTTGGCCTTTCTAATTTTCTTCCTACATAACCTTGCAACAACCTTGTAACTCTTCTGAGTTGCCTGTCCCTTCTTCCATAGCTGGTAGACTCTCCTTTTCTTCCTGGGTTCTGCCCAAAGCTCTCTGTTTAGCCAGACCCGTCTTCTACCAGGCTGGCTCATTTTACAGTACACAGGGACAGCTGTTTCCTGTACCTTGAGGATTTCCCTCGTGAGGAATGTCCAGCCTTCCTGGACTGCTTTGTCCTTGAGGGCTACCTCCCAAGGGAAGCCGTGGACCAGTCTCCTTAACGTGTCACAGTCTGCCTTCTGGAAGTCCAAGGAGGTAGTTCTATTGACCTCCCTCCTTACTTCCCTAAGAATTGAAAACTTCAGCAACTCGTGGTTGCTTTGCCAAAGACAGCCACCAAGATGGTCATTAAGTAACATTAGTAACATCTCTTTCTTGATAGAACCATTTGCTTTTCTGTATTACTACAGTGTGTCTCACTATAAGTGGGTGAAGCCAGCTGAGCACTTAGCCTCATGAAAGCATAGGGTAAGGGGCGATGAGATGGTGTTAGTCATCTGTAAACATGCACTTGAGCTTCTTTTGTGTTCAGGGACAATGTGGAGAAAGAAGATTCAGGTCTTCAGTGAATGATTGCAAGGGAGCATTCTTAAGGCAATGAATATCGCCTGCTTTGGTTTGCCTGAGGGAGGGGTGTAGTTTCATTTCTTACTACAAATATGTGGGTATATAATGCAAGCATTTTGTAAAGAGTAGCGTTAAACGATAGAGAAGGTTTGTAATGTAGGCATGAATATGCTTGCCTTCTCATGGATGGAGACAGGTCATGCATAGGAACTTTTTACCTCTTTGAGAGCCAGATCATGATAAAGGGGAACTCATTTCACTGGTAACAGCCTTCCAGTTCTGGCTGTGTGCTTTAGATGGTGTTAAGAGTAACAGAGCACCAGCTTAATACATGAAGTTAATTCTCCATTCAAAAGAGTAGCTTAAGAAAGTTGAAGGGGCAGAAAAAGTTGTGGACTTTTTTAGATTTTACACTGCCCTTGATATTTTACTTTCACATAATTTATTTTCTTGAAGATTCATTTTCATAAGAGACTTCTTTAAAATACTTTCATTCCTAGAGGATGTATATTTCTAAAGTAATTAACTTCCATTTCTTTCTCTGTGGTTTATGGTTGGACCTAGTAAGACCTGGATCTTTTTAATAGCTGCCACCATGTTGCTGATGATGCATTCAGTTCTGATAGAAAACAGTGACTGTGATCTGATTGCAAATTCAGAATTTATGATGCATACTATTACAAAATTCAGTAAAAAGCTTATAAGGAGTATAAATTATGTTGACTTTGACCTGTAGCTAGAAACAGATTTTAGCATTTAAAGAGATGAACTTACTAGCACAGGCAGTCTTGGCAAGTTCAGTGTTTTTCATTGCAGTGTTTTTTTTCAGATCTGAGGTAGGAGTTTGTGAAGTGTATTTTAATTATACTGCAGATCTTCTGCAGGGAGACCATTTCTGTCTCATGTGTTACAGAAAAATCCTCCACTAGAAACTTCCACACAGATGAAAAGTTGTTTCAAGTCAAAATATGAACCACTGACACTCGTGTCACTTTTGTGCTGGGCAGCTTCAGACCACAGACAGCAGTTAGGTAAAGGGCAGCTGGGTGTTTATGTGCTGGCACCCTGCTCCACTCACGCTGGTCCAGGCGCTTTGTTGTGGTGACACTGGCATGTGCCTATTTCACCACAATGGTACAGTGTGCCAGCTATTTGAACAGTGTCTCTGCTTCCCTCCCAGATGAAGCCTTGCAAAACCCTTTGTCTCAAAATGCAGATCATGGAACTGTGTTGGTAAATACTGGAGTAGCATGGGATTTAAATTATGGCCTGTTTGTCAAGACTTGTTTGTTTTTCTTCTTTTGAAAACGAAACTCCATTCTCCTTTGGCTATTCAATTCAGAGGTCAGTTTAAAATGCGTGAGAAGTCATCTATTGTGTTTTCATGTCTATTGAGGTTTTGTGTCACTACTAGAAACATGATTAGCACATCTATGTTAATAACCTATTTGTAAAGCAATGTACAGCTAACAGAGTTTAGTATGTTTTACCATAATTTAATTTCACATTTGATAGTAAATTTTAGCAGAAACTGAGCTGCAGTGGTGGAGGGAATAAAGGTGGAAGTCCTTCCGAGGTGACCTTACAGATTTGTTTCTAATGTGGTGTATAGAGGTGTACTCTATCATAAAGAGATACAGTTTCATACATTTGAAATATCCTCAAGGACCAGGTTCCATTTTGTAGTCAAAAGTACATGCTTAGCATTTGATAGGGTGGTTGTTTTCTACTGAATATGGTGAAGAGATGTTTTTTTACTACTGCAAAACTAAGTTGCATTTTCTACTGATGCTTGGAATAAATGGTGATTGCAAATGTAGTCTCTCATTACCTCTTTTGTGTTGTCTGAATCACTGTAAGCCATTTTAAATAGAACAGAGAAATAAACCAGGGTGCTGATTCAAGCATCTGCTTTCAGATATGGTGTCTCATATTTTTCTGGCAGGATCCTTGAAGAAGGAAATGCTTTATAATCAGTCATGGATAGGTTACTGTGACAGATCTTTAATTTAGTTATGGTGTCTTTTGGATACTTGGAATGCAGAATCACGAATACTTCTTAGCATTGTTAGAAATATTTTACAGTATGTTTTTATCCCTTCTCCATTTTTCTTAGATTTATGCATACATATTATTTGTATCATCACAAGATGGTTTTCTGAAATTCCTACAAACTTGGTTTTATTTTTCATACAATCGTTTGGATTGGAAGGGACATTAAAGATCACCTACTTCCAACCTCCCCTGCCATGGATATGGACACCTTCCACAAGATCATGTTGGTCAAAGCCCCATACAACCTGGCCTTAAACACTTCCAGGGAGGGGGAAACCACAACTTCTGTGGGCAACCTGCTCCAGTGTCTCAGCATCCTATTGTTAAATATTTCTGCCTTATATCCATTCTAAATCCACCCTCTTATAGTTTAAAAACATTATGCCACGACAGGCCCTACTAAAACATCTCTCCTTACCTTTCTTACAAGCTCCCTTTATATATTGAAAAGCTGCAGTAAGGTCTTCCTGGAGCCTTCTCTTCTCCGGACTGAAGAACCTGAACTCTCTGTCTGTTCTGCTTGAACCCTCTGATTGTCTTTGTGGCCCTCCTCTGACCTGCTCAAGTAGGTCCTTGTCTTTGTTGTGTCGAGGACTCCAGGGCTGGATGCAGTACTCCAGGTGGGGTCTCACCAGAGCAGAATAGAGGGCCTCCCTCAAGCTGCTAGCCATGCTTTTTTGATGCAGCCCAGGATACAGTTGGCTTTCTGGGCTCAGAGGGCACACTGCTGCCTCATGTCCAGCTTTTGCAGGGCTGTCCTGGTTTGAGTGAGAACAGAGCTGTTTCTGTTCAGTGATTTTACTTTCCAGCTCAGTCCTTCTACCTAACTG
>JANHGN010006365.1:0-22233 GCA_024605025.1 Megaceryle maxima | reverse complement strand
CAAAGTAGACAGGTTTCCTCAGCAGAAAGAACAGATTTTTTTGCCCACCTACAAAGTCCTGTTCATCTGATCATACTTGGTGTTAATGAATTTATGACAGGAGGATAGATTGGACTGTGAACTGAAATAAAGAAGGAACAACTGAAAATAATTCTTATAGCAGTAACCTTGACATTGCTAATAGAGAAAAAGATAATACATGATATATTATTTTGATAATGTGATGCAGTGTCTCATTTTGATACCTTAATTGAGGTTATTTGTGGTTTCAGGATATTGAAAGATTAAGTAAAGAGAGTGGTAATTTCAGACAAAGCATAGTACCGCTTTTAACAAATTTCTTCAGCTCCAGCAGTATCTTCTGAAAGCATTTAAACTGGGGGCTCATCAAGCTATTTCAGCTCCAGCAGGAACATCTTACGTGGTGGCAATCACAGTAGTATCTAAAGCAGGATTTCTATGCAGGAAACGGAATTCATGTGATATGGTCTAAAATTATATGAGCAGTTTCGTAATACTGTGGTTTCTAAGATTCAGGTGAATTCCTTGTGAATATTAATTAGGCTGGTACAGTGACATGTCAGTCATACTCTGTAACAGCAGCTACTGCATTTCACCATCCTGTAAATACATAGGGGAGTGAGGGAAGAACTTAGTAGAGGCTGATGAGTCAATACAGCTGTCATTTTTATGACAACACCAGCTACTGCTAGCAGCAAATGTTCTTTTGCTGATGTTTGCTGTTAATTGTCCCCTGAGAAACTTAAAAAATAGCTGTATGAGATTGGTAGTAAATAGCAAGTATGCTCCAGACTCCATGATGGAGACAGCCCAGAATTTGGACTTATCTGCCTAGCAAGTTTGTATGAAAAGGCAGTTACAGAAAACTCATGAGAATTGTGAGGATTGGGATAGATTGGATGTTAGAACCTAAGGTTAGAGGACTATATAAATAGCAAACCGGGACTTTCATATAAGACTTTAATAGCTTATTAAAAAGGGGGTGGGGTTAGAATCATAGAATGGCTTAGGTTGGAAGGGACCTGAGAGATCATCTCATCCAACCTCCCTGCCGTTGGTAGCACTGTTAATTAAAATTCATCATTTTATGCTTTAATTAGCAGTAGTTTGAAGATCAGAACACCCTGAGTGCTTTTTACACTTGCTGTTCCTTACTAGTTTAAGTAAACAGAAGGAATTGCATCATAATAGAAATAACTTTTCTCACTACTCAGATGATTCTGGTGGGTTTATTCATTGGCAGGTGTCAGTGCTTTTTGTGACAAGTCACAAGTATGACTATGAAGGAAGCTGTTAAATTTGTTTGATCACTCCCAACTCCATTTACCTTGATCACCATCCCAGTCCCCTACTGGTCATCTTTTTAGGCTTATTACTAAGGAAATGATAGTTTTCTCTAGTTTTTTCCAACTGACTTTATTTATCCGTGGGAAAATTTCACTGGTGCTGCTGTTCCTCGAGTTGTGTGTTTAATCCACTGGGAAATCTACCTGTTGACTCCAGGTTATTTTTCATGACAGCACTGAGGCATGTCTCCAGATGGCCTAGGAGAAGGTGTCTGGGATGCAAGAAAATAAGGAAAAAAGTTTGGAACATAAAAATACAAGAATCTTGAGACAAAATTTGTCTAGATAACTTAAAAAGGCAGAATCACAAACTGATTATTCACAGGATGTGATCTGAGGAATAAAAGCAAATATGAAGGACAGGGAAAAAGCAGTCATTACAGATTTTCACAAAAATATACAGGTTATTTTCTTGTTTGCTGTTGCATAATGTACCTTCAGCCATTTGTGGTTTGAATATCTGAAAAGAATGGTAAATTTCACTGAGACGTAAGACTGGAACTATGCTGAAAAAATGACCACATATATCACTGCTCATTGAAATAAGCCTTCTCAAAACAGGTTTATCATTTATGAAACTGCTGGCCTGCTCTTGAGGATTTGAGGGAGTAGATTTGTTGATAAGGTTTGGGGTATTTTTCATTTGGTTTGGTAATCCTAATGCTTCAGCAGACTGAACGTCAGTTCAAACTCTTGGGAAAAAAAATATAAATGCTAGAGGAGAAAGTTTAGGCCCTGTAGGAGGTTTTTTCTTCACAGAATATAGGTGTTTCTTCTTTCTTACATTAGACAGTAAGACATTATTTTGTTTGAATATAAAGATCTCATTTTGCTTTTCCTGCAGAATTTGAACCACATTAGCAAGTTTACGTAGTGTAAATTAAGGATCTATCAGAAAAGACTGCTCCAACCACTGTAGTCTCTCTAATATTGGAATACTTGCCTCAGAAAAGGATGAGAAAGCTTGACTTTCTCATGTGGCAGTACAGTTAGCTAATAAAAGTGTGGGCTTCAGAGACCTACTAATAGGTGGGTGCATGATTAGAGAAATAGAGTAAGAGAGAAATATTGGTATTGTCTGTTAAAACTCATACACATCATGATGCTTCAGAGAAATCATGCATCTACAAAAATAGGATATAGTTCATCAAGGATGGACAGACATCCTTGTTTTCTTTAGACTGGAGTAATAAACTTCAGAATTACAGGATAGAGAGTGACTGCTCAGGCTCTACAATTAAAAAAAAAAAAGAAACAGACAAAACCATGAGTTGCCATCCCTGAATACATTTAAAAATCATTTTGATGTGGTGCTCGGGGACATGGTTTAGCAATGGGTTGTTAGAGTTAGGGTAGTAGGGTTAGGTTGAACTCGATGATCTTGAAGGTCTTTTCCAACCTGAGCAATTCTGTGATTCTGTGAAACTTGGCTCACCACTGAAGGTAGAAGATGGTCCTTTGTGAGAGGTCATCAAGAGCAGGTAGGGAGGTGTTTTCATATCAATTCCTTTTCACAGAAAACTGGTGAAGGGCTTTGTGCTGTTCCATGTGGAAATGCATAAACATTCTGTTGGAATCCAGACATTAGCTGGATTTTTGTTGTTTGAAGCATCTTCTGCTGATACTTTGAGGTTCCTAGAGGAGAGGCCTTGTTTTTTGTAGAGGTTTAACGGCAATCTTCTGTCTTGCTTTTCTAAAAGGGGTTTTCGATTTCATGTGAGGATGATGATGGGAATTACTCTTTGCTTTTATGCAGAGAGTAAAAGTCCGTAATTACAGTGTTCCCTTGTAACTTCTTAGCTTATAAACATGTGCAATAAATGAATACGGTTATTCTGAGATCAAAGTTCAATACAATGTGTGTGGTATCATTTCCACCAGAATAAAGACTGGTCTGGTTTTTCTAATGTTGCCTTTGAGCCTTGTATTTTAATAGGCTTTTAAATTTTCACACTGAAAAAATTAAAATAGTAAGTTCAGTTCTGCCAAGAAAAGGGAAACTGATCTTATGGTTTAAAGTGCACAACTGGAGATGGGGAGTTTTAGCCCACTTAAGAATCCCGTGTGTGGGCGGTTACTTAATAGTGCCCTTCAGTTTGCTTATATGTAAAAGGAAGATGATGATGGTGTATCTCTTATCAAGACCTAAAAACTTCATTGAGGTGGATAGAAGATGCTATTTACATAATTTATATTTGCTCTAGTATCTTGTAGAACAGATACACCACATCTAGCCTTGCACGTTTATATAATTTTCTTTGTGGGAGGCTGTGCATCTTGTGCTGCAGGAGAAAAATAGAAAGATTTGTGCTTCTGAAAGTTACTTTGCATCAGGCAATCCTGTTAAGTAATGTGGGTAGCTTGGAGGGAGGTTAAAAGCAAGAAAATACCAGTAAGGTTATATCCAAAGTCCTTAGAAGTAAAAGAAAAAGGTAGTTTTGCTCTTGTTGGAGAGTTTAAACTCCAGAGAAGGAGCAATATTAATAAAAGAGGTTAAAGCCTCTAAATAAATACTTTCTCTTTTAGAAACTATGGTTGTAATGTAGAAGAAGCTTTGCCCAGTAGCCCAACTTGTCCATCTTCCTAGAAGTAGATCATGAAGATTTAGAAGCATTCAGAAATAAGAGATTTGTAGGTGCCAGCACCAATGTAGGTATTTACCGGAGTCATTGTGAAAGCCTTTCTGGGAGTTCGTGAAGTACCAGGTCAAGCAACTTAATTATGGACAATTAGTTTTGTATTCCACAGGCTTCTATGACTTGGAACATAATGTTAGTGGTTGAGTCTTTCCTGTAAATTTGTCTTGAAATCTTTTTTTTCTTTTATTTTTTTTTCCCCATAGCAACTCACCCACTCTCTGACATTCATAGTACACTAGGCAAAAAATTAAAATACTTCTCATATCCATGTAGTTTGGTGTACCCTCTACCTTTGCCTCCTCTAAGTAGTCTTTATTCCTAAGCATTTTGAGATTCTTAAACCACTGCTTATTTCTCATCATAAGTTGATATTATTTGTTTTTTCCCCTCACCCTATGGGAAGGTTTCTGAGACACCTGCCTTCTCAAAGTTTGGAAGAAGTATAATTTTTTGTGTGTTTGGAAAAAGTGTATTTTTTTTTTGTGTAGGGATGCCAAGATACTTGTCAGCACAGAGTGGCGAAGGCTTAGTGGTTACTTCATTTTTTCTGTGTTCCTAAACTGTTACCACAGTGGCTGAAATCCCCAGAGGAGAGGTTACCCTAATACAGAAAGTGTGGTTGTAAATTCCTCCTTTATACTGGTTGATAACTGTCACTGCTTTTTGTTTCAGGTTCTTCTTGATGAACTTTCATCCACTAAATGCTGGGTATCGTTGCATGTCTCAGACCATAGTGGGTTTCATTACCGCCAGTTCTTGCTCAAGTCCTTGATAGTCAGAACTGTGACTGACAATAATGTACTAGTACAAAATCAAATGGTAAATGAGCAAAACCCTAGCCTTCAAAAGAAGGAGGAGAGTGGAGGGGCAGAAGCTGCCTGTGCTGAGGATCGGAGCGTGGATCTCCCCCGACATTTAGAGGAAGAGTTGGAACTCTGCACTGAACTGATTGATACTTACCCAGGACATGAAACCTTGTGGTGTCATAGGTAAGAGGGCTTGGTCAGCAGTGTCTTTCTGATTTGTGGCTTTTTCTTGTCTGATGTTTACAGACAAATTGTTCTGATTTTAAAAGGTACCACTCAATAAGAGATTTCTAAGGTACTGTCTCTTAAGCCTTTGGAAAATGCTCAAGAGCATAATCAGAGCTACTGAATGGAAAATTTGATTGGGCTTAAGTATTTTGTCGATGTAAGCTCCACTTGTCCTTACAGTTTCTGCAAGAGACACAAGATACTGTTAATCAGCCTCCCCACTTAATTTTTTTAAAGGGCAAAATATGAGTAAAAGATAGAAGATATTTCAGCTGCAGAACACCTCTGCTTTGCCAACTGGGTGTACATGCCTGACTGGGTAAGAGCAGATTTCCCAAGGTGACACTGAGCCCTTTTTTATGGAGTGTCAGCAGTGCCAGTAGATTTTGTGTCCGGGGGGAATCTGGTGGGATAGCAAATGAACTGAAGCAGTTCAGCAGCAAAAGCCGATTATTTTCAGTGCATGACTTTCTTTTTTTTGTGTGTGTGTGTGTGTGTTTTCCTATGAAGAAGGCATGTGTTCTACCTTCAGCACCACCTCAGCAACAGAGTTCCTCTTCTGAGTACAGTGGTATCATCTGTGGACAGCAGCGACGAAACTCTGAATAATTCTCACCACAGTCCTACGACAAGTCACATGGCACAAGCTATGGACGTTGATGGCTTAAATGAAACCAGCAGCAAACAAGGTTATACCCAAGAAACAAAACGCCTGAAGCGTGCTCCTATGCAGGACTCTCTTGGTCCAGAAATGGAATACCATTTTATTGATAAAGTATTATCAGCTTGTAGGGATCCAGACCAAGCCAGGTTTGCTACTGCTTATAGGAAATGGTTGGTTAGTTTTCTAGGTCAGTGAAGGAAGAGTTTAAAGCCTTCAGGGTTCTTCTCTTAGTGCAATATTCTCTTTTCAGACACAAATGCATGTCTTGGTTAAAAATGTTAGTTAACCACGTGTTTCTCACTCCTCAGTGGTCTGTCCCTAAGTTCACATTCAAAGTAGAAGTCTGTCACTTTATTTATTAAAGAACTGGTGTACCTTTTTATTAAGCAAATGCAGTTTGTTCTTTAATCTTTTTAAGAATTCACTCTGTTTGCATTAAGGTAAACTCTGAATAATTTGGCTAAAAAAAACCCAAACCAAAACTGTAATGCTTTTGAAACAGAGTGTCTGGAAAAAGAATGGGAGGATCTGTAAGTATCAGCTAAAACCTGTTTCCAGGTTGTTGTTCTTTACTGTAGTGGCATTTTGCTAATACCTTATTGGATTCAGACTATAACCAGTGATCTCTCTTACTTTTGTATTATCAACCTTTGATAGAACACTAGACTGCAGTTCTTTCTCAAAGCTCCAGGAGCCCTGTTGGAGTCATGCCTCTTAGTATTGTAACTTATTTTTTGTTTGCTTATTAGTTGTCATAGGAAAATCTATGAAGTTGAAATCCTGAAAAGCAGGTACAGGAAAATGTGACAGAAAATAGTTCAAACACATTCATACTCACAGTTTTGATCAGAGCTATATTTTGAAATACTTTTCTTATAACAGACTACATTACTTTCATTTCCTACTTGGTATTTATTTATTTATTTAATCTCAACAATCCCGAATTAATGACACTTGGTACACATTTCTGAATGTACATACGTTTGTATGTACATTACAAAATTTCAGCCTGCTAAATCACACATTGGTAACTTGTACTTAACCAAGACCATGCAAGTCCAATAGGTGATTGAGTAAAAAGTAATTCTTCCAACTGGTCATTGAGACTATACAATTCAAAAGACAGCAGGAGGGAGCTCTCTCTTCACTTTTGCTCTTTTGCAGAGCTTCAGTCTTTGTCTTTTTCTTTCCTTTCACTCTTCTTTAGGAGCACTTTTCCAGCCATACATTTCTGTTTACATAACTTTATGTTTTAAGGGAATTTGAAACACATGTCTATTCAAGTGAAATTAAACATGAATGGTTTATTTTGTCATTTCCTTAGAATTTGTCTATATAAGGGATTTTTTTTACACTAATGGAATTGTGCTGGTCCAAAGACCCAGGGGAAAAACGTAGAACTGTATAAGTTCATACAATGGCAGCATCACCACTGTTCCAGACTGTTCACAGAGGGGATATTTTCAAACTAGAGTCTTTGCCAAAATTGCTGTATATTTCAGCTGCCCAAAGTGCCTCCTGACTGTGATGTTTCAAGCTGCTGTTTCCATTGGGCAGAGAACAATAAAGGAGGGAAAAGACAGATAGCCTACTGAAGAGGTGTCACTTGGAAAGAAAAAAGGCACTTGAAACATGTGGAATTCGAACAGTTCTAAAAACTTTTATGGATGGGGGTTACTCTTGCATTTCAGAATGAAAATAGACTACTTCTAGTCTTAGAGAGTATGTTCTTAACTCATTTCAGGCACAGAGTAGCTAACAGACATTTCTAAATGTACACTAGTCTGTTTACAGTACCTGGATAAGACTGCCATAGGCTTAAGCATCTCCATGGCAAAACTTTGTCTCAGTGGGCAGTCACACCTTCCCCTCTATAGCCAGAGGTATATTACAAAGCTGTTTGGTTTGAGGTGCTCTGGGATGCTGTCTTGGTGGATGGTTTTAGTTACCAAAGAATGTAATGTCATGTGAAGGAGGTGTGAGAAGGGCTTGTTGGCTCCAAGACCACTGACAGATGGGTAGGTTCAGGTACAAACCAGATTCTGAAGTTCAGCACTTCCCTTGAGCAAGAAATTTTACCAACCCAGAGGACCTAAGGTTTTCTGAGCATGAAAGATACATTAAAGCGTGTGTAGTAGCCTTGGTCAGCTTGATTAACAAGATATCATTAATGACTAATACAAACCTGGAAAGTGTGAAGTCAGCTGGCAATGTATTAAGGATCATGTTCTCAGTCCTAGATTACATTAGACAGTAACATAATTGTGTATGCTGTTTACCTTGACAAAAATTACTTGTTCATGAGAAAAATATTAGTGTCAGGAGCAGACTGAGAAGTGGGAGCATGACAAGAAGTATTTCTTGAACTGAGGAAGAAAAGAGATGCTCTTTTCTTGCACTAGAATGATTGAAGCTTTTAGAGGAAGCGATTTATATTAGAAACTGTCTTGAAACCAATTATATATTTCTGCCAGAGTATAATCTGGAGGTTTAGTTGGCTTTCTTAGACCTATATCATGGAAGTACTTTGCTATTGAATTTTACAATCTTTCCATTGTAAATACTTAAAATCAAACAGCCACCCTCATACATGTGCACGCAGTTCCTATTCGTGTCAGAACGAGTTACACATGCTTGTAGGAATATGAGATTTAGCCCTGTGTAACTGAACAGAGTTGCAGTGTATTTTCATGCTTGGAAAAAGTTCTGAATTCTGATTAGAGATGGTGCTGATATTTCTGTTACTTCTGCAAAACACTGATGGCTGTAGTATGACACTTAAGTATGGGGTTTTAAAGCCTACACCTGACGGAAATGGTACCTTTTTTCTCTTTTTTTCTAATCTACTGACAGTAGTTACATTTAGAAAATCAATCTTTTAAATGTTTTCATGGTAGTAATATAAATTATATGAAAGAAGAAAATACGTAAGTAAATAACTTCCAAGTTGTCTATGTCCTGAAGCCTTTTACATGAAAGAGGCTTGAAGAGATACTTCCAACAAATTTCATTAAGCTCAAAACTGTGTGGTGTTCTGGACCTATGATCTTTGGAACATACCTGTCTAACCATTAAGTATTACTGCAGAGTCCCATTTGAGCACTGCTTGAGAAAAGTGGCATCAGGCCAAGTAGTTAACATGCATACAGGCTACTGTGTATTGCTACTTTAAGCAATGTATTATAGTTGTTTTCTGTTGCAGAGGTCAGAGAATTATAGTTGGTGGACATTCTTGCAAAGAAGATGTCCAGCAGAAGCTGCAGAATACAAGGCTCTCACTCTCTGAAGTTCCTTGACATGTAAAACCAAACTTTGTACATCTGTAAAAGTCTTCATATAAAGTTCAACATCTTTACTGATTTTTATCTCCTGCTGTAGCATGTGTCATTTGAATTGATGCAAATTCTTTTTGTTCATTGGGTTAGCTTTGTAGAGATTTCTTTGTGTGAGAAACAAAGGGTTTTGAGGAACAATGTACTTTGAAGCTACAGAAATTAGAATAGAAGGAATCACATTTTTAATGGGTTTAATTGTCAGCTGCTATATACATTAACTTATTTCATTGGAATTTGGTTTATCTTGTGTGTTACAGTCACTGGAGCAAGCCGTGAAGCATTAAACATAGCTCCAATAACAGACTTGTATAAAGTTGTTACTGGATTGTATTGCTATAGCTGCTCTGATGTATATTTGTTAATCTACTTATGCCTGCATATTAGTGTTTTGTTGACTTCTTATATATTCTTTATATGATCAAATCCATATGTTGTCTAAATAGGAGGGAGAAGTAAATTGTTGATTTATACTGTTTGATTAATTACCTTATACAGAACTTGTTTCAAGACAGATAGGCAAAGTGCTAATATAGTGAGAAAGCTTAGATGCTGTCTTACAATCAGTTTCTGGCATTTCCAGTTTTGTGTTAGTGCTCCTTAATTAGAATGTATAGTTAGTCTTTACAGACTGGAGTGAGTTTTTTTCCCAAGTAGGTAATTAAAGATTTTTTAAAACAGTACTGTATAATATAGATGAGCAGAAACAAAGAGATTTTAAAAGGCTTGAATGCGTAGCCAGACTTGACAAACATACATTTTCAGAATAATTTACAATACAGTGAACAAAATGTGACTACCAGAGAATAATTTAAGTGGTGAGTCTTCAGAAACTTGTTGATTGAATATTTGGACAAGGTTGTTTGCTTAGTTTTGTTTTGCCTTCTCTGAGGGAAGAATGTTCCTTAGATACTTTAATTTAGTAGGAAATGAGCTGTTGCACTTACAGTGTGGGGGTGAAAAAAAAAACCACAACTCCTGAGTTGTATCTTCTAGAGAATTTTAGAAAAATAAGCAGCAAAGTGAAATGTAGATGTGACTTAACTCTGTGTTTGTCCTGTACTCATTTGGTGATAAGAGGTCTTTACAATTGATTTACAATTAGATCTTACTGGTTTATTAATGTCAGATATAAAGGAAAGAAGGTGACTCATGTATTCTGAAATGCACTTAACATTCACATTAGTTTCAAAGGAAGTTCAGTGTCCCTGTCTAAGATATTTTTCTTCTTCTTTTTTTTTTTTTTCTCCATGTGGTCAAAAGGTTTTTCCTTCCCAACCTCTCTGCTGTTCTTCCAACCAGCAAAGAAGAATGTAGCAAAGCATTGGTGAGGTGGCCTCATTTAATGTTTAGATAACTCTGACTACCTCCCCAAAAGTGCTGTGATTGATGTCCTTCAGTGGAATTCATCAGGCTCAATTTTTTCAGAACCTCATGCTAAGCCTACATCCTCTTTCAGAGGTGAAAAGCAAGAGCTTTATCTATGAAGCCATCTAGTTTCCCCTGGAGAGTTTAAAGGAGAAAAGAGGAAAAAATAAATCGTCTAGTTAAAGTTGGGAAAGCTAGAATAAGCATAAACTTTCATTAGTCTTTTCCTCTGAAAAAGCAGTATGTTGCTGAAAAATTGAGGAAATATGTGCTTCCAGTAAATTCCTTGGAGATGGCTTATGCGTCTGAATTATAGACCTGACACTTTCTAGTGGCTTTTACTTAGTGTGTAATGCTACTTCTCAGGGCATAGTCTATTGTAGTGAATTAGGGTACATTTTTACAGTTTATTAATTAAAAAACAAATAACAGAAATGCTAAACATGTAATAACTGGCTCTTTTCTTTTTTTTTTTTTTTTTGGTCTAGCGTAGTGTTTTATATCTACCTACAAGCTAATACTGTACCTAATGATTCACATGAGACCTTACCATCTCAGCCACATCGTGTTGTTATTCTGTATCTTAAATTGCTGTTGCAGTCTTGCAGGAAACTCCTCACAGTTGCTGGGTTTCTTCTCTTGAGTTCCCTAGTAGTATCCAGTAGGATATTCAGTATCTCACAAAGATCTATGTTGTAATGAAGCTTTTTACGGTATCTGTGTTGATGCACTATGTATCAGATTAAAAACCAAACAAAAACAAAAGACCCCAAAACAAACAACAAACAACAACTTCTGTTAGGAGTCTGAATACTAGAATTGCAATAGCTTTTATTGGTTGTTAGCTGGCCGGTGCTTATGTACAATACAACTGTTCTGAAGAGCAGAACTCTTAACCGAAGTCTAGTTTATTGGGCATCCTTACCTGCACCATCTGGAACCCGCTGTTACTTCTGCTATATAGGTGGAGGTGAGGAGAACCCACAGTGAGATACATATTTTCTTCACAGGATGCTTTCTTAACAGAATATAATTATAGTGAAACAAAGAGCTTTTCTTGGATGAGGTATTCCTGTATGTTCATTGTGAATAAAGGTATGAAACTGGTACATCATTAACACAGTAAGGTTTCCTGAATGACTGTGTAGAATGTGTAGGTAAATGTGGGCTTTTTTTAACAATTACCTATTATTGAAAAATCACATAAATTATCAAGGTACCAGAACTTGTCTTTACAGGACACAGTGTATTTATACCTACTATGTTAATTCCTTTTTGTACCAGTTTTTCTGTTTTGAAGTGGCTACATTTAAAATTGGGTAGTCATCTTGAAAAATGTGCTTGGGAATGTTGTCTTTAATTTTATGTAATAAAAGTAGTAGATGTCTTAATAGTGTTTAAAATCATGGGCAATGACAGCACTACAGTTATTCAAGTGAGACATTAAACACTAATTTTGTAACATTGTCATGTCTATCAAAGTACTATGTCAGACAAAATGTTTATTTTCTCAAGATACGTGAAAAAATATTTAATTCTCACAGTTTTCATATTAGGGAGAAATACAGTTGTTTTTAAACATAGTATTTTGCAATATTTTTTTCTATCAAAAATTTTCAGATGCACAGTTGTGACCATTGTAAATTTTATGTAGATTTCCATTGCACATAAATTAGATGATAAATTTTGTAGCAGAAAGAATAAAATGATGACAGGACAGTAAAACACTGGAAAGTAACCTGATAAAATGACCAGAGCTCTACAGGATAGTGAATGTAAAGTAATGCTTGTTTTTCACTGGTCTTACTTTGTCAGAGGGGGATTGTTTTCTTTTTTAGTCATCAGCAGAGGGCTTATCTGTGAATAAATTATCTGTATTTATTCTCCCACAGTATGTGTGGGTGAATGGATGGCAGAACTGTATTTATGTAACTTCCTGTGAAAAAGGCAAAAATCTCCCACGTACGGCTATTTTTGTATAACACTGGTGATGTGCAAGCAGATCTTCTGTGGAAGACCTGTCCTATGTCTCAGTCTAGCAGGATCATTGCCATTGTCAGGGCTTTTGCTGAAAGCAGCAAGATCCCTTGCTTCCCCTTCCTAGCTTAGTCTGCCTTACTTTTGTGATACTTGGGCAAATGTGTGCATACACAAACCAAATTACTAGTAGTGGTGTTTTCCCAAGTGCTTTTAGGGAGTGTTTGAGACAGTGAAAGAGTTTGTAGGGTCTTGCAAGCTGAGAGAACCAGGGAAGTGCTCAGCCAGTGTCCTACCTGGAGGATACCTTTCAGGAATCCTACAGGAAGGAGTAAAGGCGTATTTTGGATGAAGTGCTTTAGCATCACAGGAAACTGGGAAAAGTATGTCAGCCACAACTAGCAACTGAAATTGGTATTTGAATACAAACAAGTAGTCTTTTGGGTACTTTATTTTCAGTATTTTTCTTATGTTCTTTTTATAAAAATGCATCACACTAAAAAAAATATTTTCAAAGTAGCTCATTATTTTGAATGCCTTCTGATTTTGAATTAGTGAATATGAGAGCTCTCCTTAAAAGACTGTTTTACTCAAAAATGCTAACACCTTTTCCTCTCTCTTAGACAATGTAATTAATTTCAAATCTTCTGAAATGATTACTTAAAATCATAGGGAATTGTTGAAAATATTGGTTATGAGCTTAAATGCAAAACTTAAAAAAGCAAGGATGTGTTCTACTTATACAGGGTGGTTTTTTTCAGTTTCTCTTACTAACTGCTAGGACAGAAGGTAGAAAGAATATGTAAGGAAGCCCTCAAATGATGTGTGCAATCTTGTTTTACTTAATGTGGGGATTCATTAAGTCAGGAAGCTTAGTATGAGCACATAATAAACCTTCCCAGGTCTTTGTACAGAACTAACTTGCAGGATCAGGTCATTAGTTTGTTTCCAGTCTTAAGTGCTTGATTTTTATATCTATTAAAATGAGTGACAAAATTCACATTGCCTTCACTGACGCGGGATCAGGCCATGCTGCAGAGAGTGTTTCAGCCACTATGTGGTAGCTTTGAAATATTTAGTGTGATGGATTATGACTTCTTGATCTTTCACAAATGGTCATATTTATGGCTTCAAGGAAAATAAAACAGGGTATTGTATATTCATTAGCACTGTAGTTGAGGAGAAACTTAAGGTTATGGAATAGTAGAGGTTTAAAAAGGCAGCTAAAGAGAAGTATGGATACTGTGCGGTACCAGTAACTAAGAATGCTTCCTTCCCCATACTCCCTTCCTCCGCCCCCCCATTTTTTTCCTCTTTTGTAATGGAAAAAGACTTTCATACAATATACTGGTGTGCAAACTAGGGTAACAACATTAGTTTGGGAAGTACTGCATATTGATAGCATATAGGTCAATGCCTGAGTGTTGTGCAAGATACTTAGGAATGAATGGTTAACTTTTAAGTGCCATGTGATAATTGATGCAATATTGAAGGGAGAAAGTCGTAATAAATACTGAATGGCTTAAGTGTTGCTGTTCTCCAGACGTGCTATATGAATTTATGGTGCAACAATAAACTGCACATTTGCCACCCTGTCATCTCACGAATGCTTGTAACTGGTAACAGCTAATTTCCTTTTAAAAATGCATCTACTTAATGTTCATTTCAGATGTTCTACAATTATCTGTTGTTATCTAGTACTAGATAATGTTTTCCACACCTTTAATCCATCTTCAGTGGAATCTAGACAAGTATAGCTTTTCATGGTTATAATTCTAGTTTTGCTGTGAAGGGAAGTTGAAATTCCACAACATAAAACATTCAGTTTTCTGATGTCTAGATAGAAACAGGAGGGCATCCTAGCTCTGCTTTCCAGTTGTGCACACTGAGTTTTACCTTGATTATCTCAAATATTTTGTATTGCATGTTAGTTAAATTTTTACATATCATAGTGCTATAAAATAAAAAATTTTAAAGAAAAGCGCACCCCTAAAGTCGTAACTATTCTATGCAGAGGTCTTCTAAAATTTGCAGGTACAATTTTAGTGGTGGTGGTGTTAGATTAATACATTTTTTTCACTTATTTATCAGCAGACTTGTTTTTATATGTATTAGTGGCAGAATGTCTAAGCACAGCTGTAAGTTATTGTATTTCTGTAGAAAAATGGAAAATAGTGTAAAATTGTTTTGTTAAATGTCTGCAGTTTTTAAATAAACTTTTAATCTCCTAAAAAACCCTCTGTTTCCTGTGACAGCATAATTATGCTGGACTCCCAGTTTCATTGTTTACCAACAGCTATCCTTTGTGATTACTGATAATCTCTTTTCAGTTATAAGCTCTTTTTAACAGGAGCTGCAACTTCTCTTGTGAATTTAGGTGGTGGCAGCAGACTTATTCTTGGTCTGTTTAAACTGTGACAGTTAAGACATTTTCAATACATTCTGACATCTTTTGTTCAAGCATAGTTTATGAAAAGGTGGAGATGAAGAGCAGCTCTTTCATATAAGAGATTTCTTTCTGTCAGTAGACAGCTGGCTGTACAGCTGAATGATGCTTATGTTTCTGTAACTTCTTTAAGTTTCAACATGATGTTCAGCAACATGCTTGCCTCTTAAAATCTGGAGTCAACTGGTATAGTTTATGCCAGTCTTTACAGGGTCCATAAAGTTTCTGTGCTGTTACAATTGAAGGGAATACATTTCAGGGATCTTAAAAGTAGGTAACTATCCTGTTATAATAAAATATATGCTGTGTTTGATTTAATTTAAAGATAGATATAATACAGAAGCATGGCACTTTGATCCCACTTGATTGCCTTTTAGAGTATAAATTTTGCTGCATAAATTTTATGAGACTACCTGAAGAAGAACCCTCTGGTGACTTCTAATCTGAACTAGATGAAAAGGTGCTTGAGGTATGCTCATTGTTTTAGTAAACTTTCAAATTATGCAAATACATACACATTAACACATGGATCCACAGTGTTGAGGTTTTAGATCTGCAGTTAAGCTCCTCAAATATAATTCTACTTCATGTGTAGCTTTCTGCTTTTGTTTATCAAAAATTGTTCATTGTTCATCAAAACTGACGTAGATGTTGATATCTTTTGTAGACATGAGTTTATGCTCCAGTAAATTTACTTGCAGTCCTTGTGTATCAGGACAAGAAATAGCTCTTTAAAGAGCTTTCATTCCAGGCTGTTACTCGAATAATTCTGATGTTCTTAACAATTCAAACAAATATTTAATAATTTATTGAGTTATTAAAGATTCATATAAAAGAATATTTAATTATTAACAGAATGTGTGGTTTGTCTTTTTTTATTATCTAAGCAATGACTATGCTAGGATTTTTCAGTGTAACAGCGTATGTAAAAATTCTTCAAATAAAGTTAGTTGTGTATTTTGGTATTCTATAAAGCAATCTTGGGTCAAAGAGTTCTCAAGATCACTTAAATGTTTCTTGGACTGTCTTATCACCCTGGTATCTTGTTCGTCATATAGACATGCAAAGTAATGAGCAAACACATCGGAAAAGAAACTAAAAATGTGATTCCAGCAGAGTAATTTTCTTCTACTTGCACTTTGTAATATTTATTTGTTCTCCTCTATAGCGATGCAAATCTTCCACTTCTTCCCACTTCTGATAAATGTTCCCCAGATAATAATAAGCATATGAAAACCTCTAGAACTCCTTTGCTAAATGCCAGAAGTCACTGGTGGCATTGTCTGGTTTTTCAGAGGTATGGAGCATTTTTTACTCTGCAGTCTGTATGGAGCTGCTACACTTCTGAAAAGCAAGCCATGGATTCACTGTCCTTTGTTACAGAACACTTGAAGCACCTTTGAGAACTACTTTTCTGCAGTATCTAGTAAAGAAGTGAAAGAAGAAAGGAAGTGGAAATGTTATGTTAGGAAATATCTTAGTAGAGAGGGGTAAGTTGGTGTGGCACAGCATGAAAAAAAGAGCAGAAATCATTGTGTTAAGTCTTACCATTGTCTACCTGAGATGTTTGACATGCAGACATGTTGACAAGCTAGGAAAGCAGTGTCTAAGTGCATTCTTTTGAGTACATGTGGTTTTCAACATTTGAAGTGGAGTGTTTGCAAGGGAAGTGTATTTTACTCTCGGACAGCTATTTTTTACTTCTCTTGCATATATTCTCAACACTGACATGCCCTGTAGTATCAATATTTCTTTTGCCAAAGTAACCTTTCCTGGTGGCTTACAGCTGAAAAGACAAGGTGGATAACAAAGATGTTTAGCTGCAGAACCCATGGGAGTTTCAAAGGTCTTGCTTTCTTTCTCCATATAAGCTTGCTTATTTAAACAGAAGTAGTAATCTGCCTGGCACCTTCATCTGATTGAAAAAAGTGATGTCATTGACAGTGCACTTGGTAGTTTCCATGGCAATCGGTGATTACCAAGTGGAGTCAAATACAGCACAGGAAGAGAAATATCAGTTCAGCCATTTATTATCATTATCCAGCCTAAGGGTAAAAGCTGTAAGTAAACACATAGAGGCATGAAGCAAAATAAAACTATAAGGTGTCCCAGTTCTTTACTGTCCCTTCGATTAATATATCTGTGTATGCATGTTTAGCTGTATGGGAGATGCTTCTGTTTAAACCAGGGAGATTTATGAGACCTACAAACAAATCCATGGAGCCATGATAATTTAGTAGCCGATGATCACCTGTTGAATTTCTCCTCTCACTGGGGTAGCTTCACTACTGGAGGATGATACAGCTTTTTCTGAGGAAAAGGGAAATAAAAACCGTCCTCTCTGTGCGTAACTACTGTCTGGCCACATTTTGCATGTGACTGACCCCTTGTCATGGCTTAACCTCCACTGGCAGCTAAACACCACAGAGCCACTCTCCCATTGCTTCCCCTTCCATCCCCCAGGAAGGAGAATTGGAAGGAAGAAAAACCAGGTGAGAACCTGGGGGTTGAGATAAGGACAGTTTAATAAAACAATACTAAGAGAGAAGAAAACAACAGTACTAATGGAATGACAAAACAAATAATAGAACCTGGGAAGGCTCTATCTCTGTCTGAGATGTCAACTCTCCCTGCTCCAGCCACACTGAAGCTACACAATGAAGTAGGCTGAAAAGAGGTGCCCCCAACCCAGGCCAGCCCTCCTCTTGTATAGGGGTATGGCATGAGTATGTTATTGAATACATTATTGGGTGGTCCAGTTGTTTATCCTGGCTGTGGCCCTCCCAACTGCTTGAGCCAGCAGCTGCTTGTCATAATTAACCTGAACCGAGCCCAGGAGAATGTTTTTATACCCCTTTCTCTCTACCACTGCTTTGTTCCTCTCCATCCCCACTCCTGCATATTCCTTCATCCGTCTGCCCAGCTCCAACAACTTCCACAGGCACCCTGGACCCTTGGGTTTTTATTAGGTTCAACTCTCTGATTTGCCTGTGGTTCCTTAATTCCATCAATTAGTATGACTGATGAGGTCTGCTTTTTGCCTTTGTTAGTTTACCTGTTTGGTCTGTGCCTCTCTTCAATCTTGTTTATGGCTTTCCCCTTTACTTATTATTCCCTTTGGTATTGGTATCCTTGACCAGATACCTTTAAGGAAGCAGAGGCTGTCTCCTTCAACATACTCTTGCACAGACAAGTTTGTGTGTCTTTAGAAAAGTTGAAAACCTCACTACAGTGTAGTTTATTGTATGCCATAACAGTTTTATTCTTTAATTTCTGAAGCCTTTTCTGTTTGACTGGAAATGTAAAAGCTTTCAAAAAGCCTGAAAAAGGACTAGCTGCTTCCTATAGTCCTAGCAAACACAGTCTATTCAGCTTGACTTGAACTAATACAGAAACTAAAATATGCTTCCAGCTGCTCCATCTGTGATTGCACCATCTTTCAGGGCAAACTACAGCTCTAGTTGAGGAATGGGAGAGGAGAATAAGTGGCAGAGGTGAGAAGTAGATTCTTAGGGGAACTAGAACATATATGGAAAAGGAGTAAGATGAAATATAAATTGATCTAAATTCCTTTTCTGCCTTACAGGACTGTAGGTTTTCTCAGTCAGGAGAAAGTCTTCAACTATAGCAGCTCAAATCTGATGTAAGAAAGCGAATTCACAGGTCACTTCGTTAAAAAATAGGGATACAGACTTACTGATACACAGGAGGGCAAAGCTGACTGCACTGAGTCATATTTAGGAACCGAAAATTAACTGGGAAAACAACCATTCTTTGCTCTCCCTGCTAAGAGTTCTAATCACTGCAAACTTGCCAGCAAATGGGTTAAACTGTCAGAGCACCTGTGGGAGCTAGTAGAAAGCAGCACTGGAGTATGACCTATTGATGACTCTGAACATTGAGGAGAGAGGAAGGTGCTTATCTCCATCCCTTTCTAATTAGAGGTTTCCATAAGGGAAGCAGAAATATAAAGCATATTTTGCCTTAAACCTGGAGGGCAAAGGAGGAGAATCTGATGAATTCTTTGTCTTTATGTCACACAAAGTAAGGTGGTCTCACTACCCTAGGGGAGAGTAAGCATACAGCATGAGAAACCTGCTTTCTACCTCAGGGAATAGGCCAGTGGACCTTCTTGTCAGAATATCTCAAGCCTGACCTATCCCTTTTGTGGAGGATAAAAGCTACTTTATGCTGAGTGTTTCTAGGAGTCTGACTGTCATTAAAGTTGAGCCTTCCTTACACCTCTGTGTAAGGCAACTAATTTGCAAGATACTGTCATATTTCTTTTTTCTCCCTTTATTATTTTCTGGACTGGTGAATATGTTTTTTGCCTTTTGTTTCTGTAGCACCAAAGGGTCACAGGAGTGACATCACCACTCAGGCAAAGAAGGTAACTGTGTTTGAACATACACATTGTAGTTCAATATCATAAGCAGTATGCTGTGGCACAAAACAGAGTGATTTGTTTGCGCTTTGGTGATTCTGTAGGAGAAGGACAGAATTTCAACTGTGCTTTTATGTTTAGCACCTGGCTGCTGCTGACTATTTCTGAAGAGATAAAGTCATGTTGTGTGTTGTGAAAGGGTTTCTTGGTTATACTAACGCAGATTATTAATGACCAAAGGTAACAGAAAGAAAGGGAACAAGGCTCCTCAGTCTTGGTCTTGAAGGTATTGATGCTTGGAGTGACAGCATTTAATAGTAAACATTGCCATGGCTGGCATCTCTATCCTCACGGAGTCTACAATCTGTGTATTTCATATTGGAATGAATAGGATTTTGATAATGATATTTGGTGTATAGGATTTGATATTTTATTTAAGGACAATGAACCTAGCTTTAATTCCGTATTTTGTAATTTTCTCAGTTTTCCTATGAAATAAGGCAATACTGCCCATGCTTTGTACATGGGTTATTAATACAAAGCTAAAGACTAAAGCTGAGAAAAATAACCATTAATTTTCATCCTGCTTGAACCTGAGGCCTTTGTATACAGAGCACTTAGGCATATATATACATTACAGTTTACATAGCCCTTCTAACGTTCAGCGCAAAATTCTTTTTCAGTGGCAGTACTCTGCATTGCTCAGCATATCACAGCTCCTTCTAGAGACCCAAAAAACCAAGGAATACTCAGTGTACATGTATTTAACAAAATATGAATTGGTTAATGCACTGTTGTCCAAGAATCCCATGGAGGAAGTGTCTGGCATGTGGCTCTGTGCTCTGGCCCTTAGCCTTCATAGGTCATTGGTCAATGCACTCGAAGGAGATAAATTCAGTCTGTATGGAAATTATTTTATTCAAGTTTAAGTGATCTTTGTATTCCTATGTTTTTACAATAATACAAGAATAAATATGCCTATCTATATACACTTTGTGATTCCAGCTTCTAAATTCCATGAAAACAGTAGATGGAGAATGCTTAATGAGTAGCAGGTGTCATTTTTATTAAGACTGCAATGTTGTAAATGCAGCAAAGAATCCTTAGGATTTTTGTGATATACCACGTATGAACCACAGTATTCAGTCTTAGTATTGATACTTTTTGAGTGAACATACTGCATATAGAAAAACAAAGTTTTAATAGGCTGTTTAAACTCTTACCTACCACAGTTTGCTTCAAAAACTGCTAGTGAAATGAATTTCTGCACATATTTTCACAGAAGCCTTTACTCAGGAAGTTCTCTAACACCAGTAAGTTCTTATTTCAAACACCATTTCCATTTTCATGTCATTAGTTACATTGTAACAGTCAAAATGCAAACAGTTTACAAATAGCAGAGTCTTACTATGTATTGTCTATGAAGCATATTATTTTCAATGTAGATCCATATAAATAATACTGTAAATCAACTAAACCAGGTTTAATTTTAATAAAAGTTAATTTAAAAAATAAAAAGTGTTTAATTCCTTCTTCAGTCTTTTAACACACTTCTATTTATTCTCATGGTAGCATACTGTAAAACCATTATAATAAAAAAATCACAAGAGGTCTGAAATATGAGAGTACCTTAAACTAAAATTAAACTAAAGGAAGTTGAAGAGGGTACGTGTAACTGCAATAATTTGCTACATCGTTATAGCAAGATTGTTCAATTTTGTTGTTGGGTTTTTGTTTTGTTTGTTTGTTTGTTTTTAATTTAAAAGAACTATGCTGTCAATACTTTGAATTTTTCTATACTGGTCTGGAAGCACATCTATCTCCTGTAACTCTCGTAAGAGGGACAGAAGTGTAGATCTAGGATCTTCTTTTCCTCCTGTCTTCCTTTGTGAACCTATATTTATGTACCTCTGTATGTATTTTGAGCAGGGATGAAATTTCCTCACCAAAGTAAACAAAGATCCCATTTCATTAGCAAAAGCCACAAGGTTACCTTTCACCTTGGTTCATATGCTAATGACAGATTCTCTCTCAGCTAGCTATTCACTGATCCAATTTCACTCACTTGTACTGCCAGCCCTTTTCACCTCTCCAAATTGCAGCCATCCTGAAACCTGACAGAGCAATCTCACCTTGCAAGAGGAAAAAATGTCAGTGAAGAGGAACTGCACCTAAAATAAATTGTCCTGCAAATCTACAGGACTGTACATCTTGTTTGTCACTGCTGTCTACCACTTGATGACTACTGTTTATGCATAGTCTCCCATTAAGTGGAGCTTTTCTAAATGGAGGGTATAATAGGATCTTTCTATACTGAATTTAAATCATATTTGAACTTCATCATAAGAAGCAGACCTCCTCCTGTGCTAATTTACTTTGACAAGGAGGATGCTCCATCTTCAGTCTACAGAGTAACACACTTAACATTTAGAAGTTGATTGTCTCTATGCTCCACCATCACCTTAAAAAAACATGTTATAACAGGCTTCAGATACGTTACAAGCTCTTATTATTTGGATGAATCCAAATATTAGTGTAAACTAAGTGTTGCTTCTCTGTTCTCAGAAAATATGAAGCCTATTTCAATTTTGCATAAGGCTTTATTATTCAACTCTAGTCATGAAACCCCACAAATATCCCCGACTTCTTCTATGACAGCTCCTTTTGTCTTGGATCTGCTAACCCTTGTATATTTCAATTGCTTCATTTTTCAGTAAAAACTGTTGATTTTTTTATTCTTATATTTGCTCATGTGATCTGAGCACAGCCCCCCCCCCACCACCTGGGGATTTCCTCATTGACATGAAGTTAGGCTGGGTTGGGTTTTTGGTTTTGTTTTAATGTATTCCCTAAGTTCAGACAAGACACTGACTCCCTCGGACTTTTATTACAGTTTGCTGATCAGCAAGGCACAGGTATCACAAGTTCATAGAATCATAGAATCATCAGGGTTGGAAGGGACCTTAAAGATCATCTAGTTCCAACCCCCCTGCCAATGGCAGGGACACCTCCCACTAGAGCA
>JANHGN010006362.1:3401-15351 GCA_024605025.1 Megaceryle maxima | reverse complement strand
TTGCGCAACGCCTGTTTCAATAAAAGATAAAAAAAGGTGGGGGGGGGGTGGTGTCAGAAGCTTTTGTTAAACATAATATTTTATTAATGAAATATAGTGAACATTGACCCAGAGCCACAAAGAATGGTTATATTATGGAGGTATTGAAACAGAATTTAAGAGTTTGGGGCTTCAATTTTCCATTTCTTAACATAGTTTTTGCTCCTTTTGTACCAGAGTTGGTAGCTGTTATCTACCGTATAGACAGTGCCTAAGAAGGCAATTAGTTATTTTCTAATTTATGTTCTACTTTTGAAAAAAATTATTTCTGATGCAGCTAACTCCCAGGCTTAATGATTTAAGTTCATTATAAATATGATTAATGAAACTCAGAAACTTGTATTTCATATTTATAGATATCTAACCATTCATGTGAAGGAGTTTTTGACTTCCTAATTATGGATGAGAAGCTTTATTTATCTGATGGTACTTGAGACTGGAGAGGATAAAAAAGAAACTGATGTTTCTCAAGGAAAAATCAGTTGTGTAACTTTTCAAGAGTGCTCTAGTCAATTGGGTCAAAAACTTCTTACCAGAATTGTTAGTTGGGAACAAAACTGAAAGAAACATCTAACTGGATGGACCATTGTTTTGACAGATAGGTAGAAACATAAAAATCTATGTGGGCAGGGGAATCCACTGTGCATCAGTATCAACTCTAGCAAGAAATCTGCAGTTCTTATGGAATAATGTAGAAATCAAGGTTTGTTTTGAGAGTGAAGGAGATTTAATTTGTCCTCAAAAACTGAATTTGCAAGTAAATACCATTGGCAATTCATATTGCAGTCACGTTAACTCCAAATTAATTCATCTTGATTTAATATTTTTAAGATGGATATCAAAGACATTAATAATGATTAACCTATTTATTGCAGCATCTTGCTGACTAGCATAAGGTTTTATACAACTGATACTAGTATTGTGCATCTGTCTTGTTATTTATGGGGACCTAGATGCAGAATAATTTATAGGATGACTGCTACGGCTCTAAAAATGTAGGCTTTGTGAGCTTGGCTGTTTCTGTGCCAGACTGCAAATTCACTGTCACATGCCAGCGGGCTTAGTGAATGCCAGATGAGTTTCTGTTTCTTCATTTTGTAAGCTTGTGTTATTACATATTGATATATTTTCATTCCTGAATGTATACTAACTACTCAAAAGTGATGGGCTTAACTTACATACTTCAGGTGTCTTTTCTAAGAGTCATATAGAAAAAAAAGTCGTGCACAAATCAAGAATTCTCTTTATTCACATGGGTCACCATTGGATTTTAAATGACACTTTAACCTTTTGAAGTTATCTAACCCACTCAAGAGGACCATTTGATAGAAAGACACACGTATAACTCTGCAAGACCTATATGCGAAATGCAAATGTACAGTGTCTTACATAACAATGGAATAAATACCAATTGTAAATGATGGTGAAAGTTTAACTAGTTTCCAAATGCTCCACTTTGTGATGAAAAAATATTGTGCTTTTTCAATAGTAATAGCTAGAAAACAGCTGACTTATTTGAATTTTCAGAAATTGTGCAAATATTAAGGACTTAAACTCTCTGTTAACACTTTTCTAATAGAAATTAGCCTTGCAGATGTGATTTTTCTAGAATAAGTAAATGTAAAGAACAAAATATTTCCCCCTCTCATCTCTCAAAAGAAATTTTATAAGGATTTGACATAGAAACTGACAAATCTTATTCATGAATGAAATAATAATTCAAGAAAAGCTATCAAGTGACTGATAACTAAGTAGATGGAATTTGAATTAGTTCTGATGGGCATCAGGAAATACATGATATGTATTGTGGTTTATTTCTATAACTGTGATTTGGAACCAAGGACGTTGTGCAATATGGCAAAGCAAACACTCGCTCATTTATATAGAGGAATAATTAGACACTTGCTCTAGAGAATTCTGAAAGCTGGAGAGCTGGGAGGGATTGTTTGTTCATTTGCTTCTTGATACAGGATTCAAAATTTGCCGACTATATTGTTAAATTACGGGTTTACTTGTTTGCTTCAGCTTTAACTAAGAACCCTAATAATAATAGGCCCAAGAATATGAAAGATAATGCATGCTTCATTCAAAAATTAACATTATTTTTTAATAGGAGAAGTTATATATTTACATAAGCAATTTTAAGGATGCCTTCTGCTAGCTAGAGGTTTTAAATATGCAGTCCAAATTCTTCAGGAAAAACAAATTCCTGAAAGACAGTAAAAGAGACTGTTAGTGTCCTTGAGTGTATCCTTCCTGTATTAGGTGAGTAATCCATTGACATTGCTCCCACGAACTATCCAACATCAGATATGAGAAATCACCAAAGACACTGAAATTTGTTTTGAGTATGACATTATTACCCTTCTGATTGAAACACAGGGGTAATCCATGTCTAGGAGGTGTCTCAAAGCATTGCTGTTCATCTAGCTCCTCTAGAGTTTAGCTAGCCTCACTGCTTTAGGGGAGGTTTTTGTACATAATCTAGCAGTATACATTTTTTTTTCCAGTAGAACATTTTAGTAAGGTGAAATGAAAGAATTCCCTGACCCACATCAGAATCAGCTGCTCAGTATGCACTGTGCATTTGCTCAACTTCACAAGCTTCAAGTGGAAAATAAGAAATGCAAAGGTTCTTTTCATTCATTTCCTTCACCCATTAGATGGCCTGATTGATAATTCTCACTTCCAGGAGTGGGCTGTAGCCCACAACTCCCATTTCAGTAATAATGTTCTGTAGGGGGGCAGGGAGGGGGAAATGTCATGAGGAGAGATGACACACAGTGGAGGGTTCAGGAGGTACAGATCTCAACAAGAAAGGCTTGACAACAAATAGCTTATTAACTCCTTTAATAAAACAGAATAAGAATAATATGGAGAGTAAATCGTGCATCCCTTCAGATGCTGAGCATCCCATATTTGTGCAGCATCAGACAAAACCTGGGTGGATTTTATCACAGTATGCTTCACAAAGGGCGTACTATTCATAGAAGTCCTCTATTGTGGTTGCTCAAGCTATTATGTAATTGCCTTACAAGAAAACAACTATATTCATAAAGGATGCTCTCATGAGAACTTCTTGCAAATTTTTAAATAGAGGTAAGGCAAATTTTTAAATAGAGGTAAGGCATGTGGCATAATATTTGTTACCAAGTGGGAGCTGTCTGCAGATTCCTGTTACAACAGCTAGCAAGTAGAGGGAGGTTCTCCTCTTCCTCTACTCTACACTGGTGAGGGCACATCTGGAGTATTGTGTCCAGTTCTGAGCTCCCCAGCTCAAGAGAGACAAGGAACTATTGGAGACAGTCCAGTAGGGGCTATAAAGATGCTGAGGGGGCTGGAGCATCTCTATGAGGAGGAAAGGCTGAGAGGCCTGGGGCCTTTTAGCCTGGAGAAATGAAGGCAGAGAAGTTCTTTTTGATGCTGGTCAATATCTAGAGGGCAGGGGTCAAGATGATGGGGCCAGACTCTTCTCAGTGGTGCCCTGTGACAGGACAAAGGGACAACAGGTACAAACTGGAAACCAGGAGGTTCCACCTGAACATGAGGAAAAACATCATTTCTGTGGGGGTGCCAGAGCCTGGACCAGGCTGCCCAGAGAGGTTGTGTAGTCTCCTTCTCTAGTGAGATTCCAGACCTGCCCGGATAATGCAATCCTGGGCAACCTCATCTGGGTGACCCTGCTTTGGCAGGTCGGTTGGACGAGATGATCTCCAGAGGTTCCTTCTAGCCCCTACCATTCTGTGTGAGCTGACTGAGATTATTCTGCAGGCAGGGGGTTTGTGTAGCACAGCACAGCCCTGACAGCCAAACTGTGTGTGCAGCCCAGCCCTGCATCTGCTCAGGTTAACAATTATGTGGATCACTAGCTCCTAAACATGCAACAGTTGTCCAGTCAGGATCAATACAAGTATCCTGTTATCATTATTAAAGGCATTAAAACATGGACAAAATTGTAAAATAATTCAAAGACCACATTTTCACTTTTCTGGATAACTTTACTGTGTGCTATGGAAATCCGTAATGTTCATAGCATTCACCTCATTCTGAATTAGCCAACAGTCCTGCAGAGATCTAGATGGACAAGAAAGCTGGAGAACCATTGTGATAACTGAATGTGTTCTCTGGAGTGAGTGCTCAGGGGTGAAAGAATAAAAGAAAAGCTTACCTATCTGAGAGAAATTATTTCTACTTTCAAAAGTCAATCTGTAAAAGGTAACAGAAAAGAGATCTACTTGGTCCCTATTACAGTCACGCCTTTGGACTTTGTAATTCTTTGTTAAAAGATTCTCCTAGTAAATCTTTTTCTAGTTTGCCTAATGTACTTTTTTGCAAGCTCTTCATCATAAAAACCTGTAAGCCAAGAGGTCCCTTTCTGAGATTGGTATGGGAGGACCAGGACTGAGATGCAGTTCTGTTTGCATCGTTCAGTTTTCCTTTTTTCTGTCATTGCTGCTGGATGGAGAGATGGATGCAATTGCTGACTGTTAGCAAGAATATGGGCATCTAAGGAGAGCAGGCAATTAGAAACAGCTTTTCCTGAGCTATAAATAAAGATATGCACTGCTTTAGAACTTCTATTTATTTATTTTTTTTAATCCTTTTATTAACAGAGATGCAGCCTGTGCAAAGTAGTGCACTTTATTTTCTCTTGACTTCCTGAACTTTTGATGAATCTGTATTGATTCCTACTTGAACTGGTGTTTCTTTTAGTTGTGCATTTTTTATTCAAATATTGTTTACTACAGAGAATCCAACATAGCAGCCAATTTTTCTAGCTGATTTCCTCTTTGTTAATCAGTGGACGTTGTGATTTGGTGTGTACTAATCAACATTTGGTGATAACACTGGAAATCAAAGGTAACTTCTTGATGACTACCAGATGATAAAGCCCTCTCCCACTTTTCATTTCCAGGCCTATGTTCTTTTTAGGCTCATACAGTAGCCCCTTGAGCTTCTTTTACTGTTAGGCTCTCTTTACATTCTCAACATCCGTTCTGATTTATGAACACTATTGTCACAGTATTAGTCAACCTATGAGAACCAAGGTCATTAAACAAAGAGCTCTGAGTATTCAGACAAGATATTTAAAGATAATGTAACATGCAGTCTTTAAGAACCAGAAGAAAGGATAGATCAGCTACTTTGAAAATCCCAGAATTTTAGATGTCACTCTAAAATTTGCTGCATGTGAAGCCAGTAGCTGGGAATCCATACATTAAAGATCTCTGGTTACACTTATGATTGTGATGCATAATAAATAATAACTGAATTCTAGCTGTCAAAAAGGAAAAGGAGAAGACTGTAAAATTCTCTTCTTAATAGTTCCACACTTACCAGTATATAAGAAAGACAGAAGCTATAACATCAAGGAGGTGAATATTTGACATGGTAAAAGATATAAAGTGTTTTGATTTTGTGAAATGCTGTCTCTCAGTTATAGCTTCCTCTGCAGTTTATGTATGTATTAAGGAACAGGTCAGCTAGAATAGTTCTTGAGGCAAGAACCAGAATGTTACCAACATAATCAATCAAAGAAGCAAGAAATACAGAGAAAATAAATAGTTTAGCCGTCCACTTACACACCTAAAGGCAATAAAAAGAAGCTTTGGAATGCCCTATTTATTAGAATACTTTTCATTCTCTTTTATATTATTGAAAGGTTTCGGGAAGATTTATATTACTATAATGTTAAATTTTTAATGGTTGTAATTATCTAGGAATTACTGAAGTAGAAAGGTGTAAGAATTTATTTATTTTTTTCTTAAATAACATGTCTTTATCAGAGTCACAATGTGCCTCTACAGTATCAGCTTCATTGATTGCAAATTGTTAAAGCAAATCTCAAGTAAATCTCACCTAAACACTTGCATTGTGGATATCACCAACTATATTATTCTTACAAATCTGTTACTAATTTGCCATGCTACCTGCTAGCTAGATTTTTAAATATATGGGGTGGGTTACTGTCAGAAATGGGTTAACCATCTCTGGCTTCTGTCACTGTTGTCACAGTAGCTCCAAGTGTCAGTTTTGTCTGAAGTCAAAAGAGCAGGTTTCTGGGATGTTGTCTTAGAAATATAGGATACTTCTTGCTTATTGAGAGGATTAGTAAGGCTCATATCCTAAATTAGAGGCTCCCAGAGCCTTTCTGCAGAATAATCTCTCGGAAAGCTAAGCACAACAAAAATAGACTAATAAATAGATGTTATGAAACATACATATATAAGGTCAAGTAACAGAAATTTAAAAAAATGTCATAATCACAAAACCTATCCTGGTAAAATTTACTGTGAGAAACAATGCTTCTGAAAAGAACTCGTGGATAATGATGAGTGAACTCTTAGTGCTGTACCCAAAATATATTAAAAAAAAATTAAGTTATCCTTGGATAAACAAAAAGGAGAACGCTGAGTAAGATTAAGGAGATCATACCGTCTCACTTGAGCAAGCAATTGATCCATTGATTTGTCAGTTGAATATTTTCACCAGTATACATTCCATTCAAGCCATGGAAATTCCAAAAATGTCTGCAGTTTCTGTAACGAAGCATGCTAATGGCTAGATAGCTTCTGAGCATTCTAGGCTCCCCATCCTAATGTCACCTTCACATCTGTTATGCTGCTGGATATGCTAACTTCCAGGCAATCTCCATTTCCATTTGACCTTTTGAGTCTCTTCATTTTTCCTTGAATCACAAGTACTAAAGTTCCTCAAGCTACTCAGACATTTCAAGGATCAACAGAGTTATTGCTATAAACAACATATGTGTTATCAGTTTGAGCTCCCCCTGGAGACGGGAGGTTTAGATCTCCCACTCTTCACTGACTGGCAGTTGCACCTGGGGTAAGCTTCAATCCTGAGTCCTTGTATGAGCTAGGAACAATCTTTTGGTACTGGATGAAGAGACTTTGAATCTTAGCAGAAGTCAGCATGGGCTTCCTGTTGCTATAAGGGGTTTCACTGTATGCATTTGTCAGGCACCAATATTAGCATGCAAGCACAGAAGTGGTAAGCATGCATTTTTTTTCAGACCAATTCTCCAAACATTTAAAGAAATTTTTTTTCACTATTATTTTCCTCTATGTAATAAAAGTGCCAAGAAAGTGCAGTAGGAATGTGGAAATACAGTTATTATTCATAAAACTTAAATATGGGAGTACCTAAGGTAGTGATCCATTTGCAGCTTTTTTCATCTTTGAGGGTGCAAATTCTCTAACAACTCCAGGTTGCTTTTATCTTGTCTTTCAAGGAAAAACTACATCACCTTGCATGTGCATTTCTACAGTCTCATGGTGTATGGCTATTTCTTCCCTTAATCTTTCCTTTGGAAATTCTTTTTCTGACATGCTAATTATGAGATTCAACTAAACCAAAATATCTCTCTAACTGCATCCATGCAAGCTGCATCGTTCAGTTTTCTGCATCCATATAAGCAATAGCCCTTTACTTTTGATGGACTTCACGGATAATAAAGCATCCCAGACTCTCTGGTTTAGTCAGTGACCAGTCTCAGATTGTTTATTTTGTAAAAAGGACCCTATGTATGCTGTGTTTCTTTAGTGGTGACTAATAGAAATTATACCAGTTCAACAAAGAAGCTTTACCTCAAACAAATGTTAGCCTAACATATGAAACATAGATCTCTACTCATTATGGATAACTACCAGTAAATATAAATGTGACAGTATAATAGTGAAACTCAAGGACATTCCAGCTGCACACTAGTAACCTTCTATTCATGTATTTTTTGTCCTAGCTGAATTTCCAGACTAACAATTTGAATGCCTTTCAACTATCAGTTGACACTGAATAGAAGTCTATTTTGAGCACTTGCTATACACTGGTGCAAATTCTGAGTGCTTACCGTTAAGTTTAGAACCTAATAGTATACATGAGCAATGCAATTTCATTTTTTTTAGTTCACCTTTGACATATATTGGCACCTATATTTGAGTATGTACATGGTCAGTGGAGAGATGTGTAATGATCTTAATATAGTTGTGATGAGAGAACCTCTGGAACTGCCTATATCACATCATTAATCATAAAGGGACCCAAAATAAACAGCTGATACTTATGCAACTATCCTTCAGATATCTGTCATCCTTCTGTACTGTGAAGGCTTTTGGCTTTTTTTTTTTTTTTTTATTTCTGAAAATCTAAATATACTATGACCTTCATCAACTATTTTGGAGATACATTTCATAACTCAGAGGATTGTAATGGTATTTTTCACTGTTAGAGATGCTGATTTTCCTGTTAAGTTTGTAATTTATTGTAATGTCTTTCATTATTGGTCTAATACTCTGTTGTTTGTGGGGTTTTTTGTATTATTTTTTTTTTCCTTTTTTTTTTTTTTTTTTTTTTTCTTTGTGTGGTTTTTTGTTTGGTTTGTTTTTTTTTTTTTGGGTTTTTTTTTGTTTTTTTTGTTTTTTTTTTTTTTTTTTTTTTTTTCCCTGGTGTGGTTTTTGGATTGGTTTGTTTGTTTCTTTTGTGGCTTTTGTTTGTTTGTTTTGTTTTGTTTTTGTTAGGCTTTTTTGTCTGCTTGGTTTGGTTTTTTGGTGTTGTTCTCCCCCCTCAAAAAACAAAAAAAAAAAGGAAAAAACGTTTGAAAAATCTCCAAATCATTGTAGTGACTCTCTAGATCATCTCTTGCTCTTCTCTGGTACAGTTAGTGGTTTATGTCTGTCTACCATAGCTGTAAGCATATTCATTTCTTCTTATTAGCAGTGAAGTATACACAAATTCACAATGTGTAGTAAGAAACTGCTTGTGAGTCCCTCCTAAGTCATTCAGATAGAATGAGATAATGAAGAATTGACAGCCAAGCATTTGGGGTCACATGGGAAAATGAAATACTTTATGATTGGACTTTAGGAAGAATTTCTTTACTATGAGGGTGGTGGAACACTGGAACAGGTGTTCCAGGGAAGTGGTGGATGCCCCATCCCTGGAGACATTCAAGGTCAGGCTTGATGAGCCTCGGAGCAACCAGATCTAGTTGAGGATGTCCCTACTTACTTCAAGGGGGTTGGACTAGATGACCTTTGGAGGTCCCTGCCAATTCAGGACATTCTAACATTCAATGATGCTTAGTCCAGATGAGTTTTCAGAAGAATGATTAAAATAAAAATATTTTTAAAGCAATTAAATCTTGAAGTGTTTTTAAAAAAATTTATTTCAGTATACACTATTTTTTTCCCCAAAATACAATAAGAAAAAGCCTATTACATTACCCTTTCTGATAATACCAGGATGTTGTTTCATGTTGGATGCTGTTTATCATGTAATTTCAACATCTTTACTGAAGCTCTGCTTGATGTATGATAATGTGAGATGAGAAATCCAATTTTTTAAACGGCAAAATTTTCATTGGAAATTGAATGTGGTAAGGTTGGCAGCTCCTCAAATTATACAAGAAAATACACTAAATAAGCTCTTTTTGAAGAGCTAAATGACACTTGAAATGTATCCAAGAGCTTGTTTCCTAAGGCCTACTGAATGGAAAGGATGTACTTAGTGTGGAAACTACTTAAAGAAGTAGCTGCAAACAAATGAATGTACGGAACTGTTCTACTGTGTTAAAACCAAGGTCTATTTATGTTTCTTATAAAGTATTGGAAACAAGTTGGAAATACAATACCTGATTCTAGTTATTAACATTATTATTTCTGCCTGTGATTTTTTTTTCTATCTTGGTGAAAGAGAGAGTTTTCGGTGGCTATCATAAAACAACAACTTTTGATTTTTTTGCAAGAGAATCTAAATATACTTCCCCAGCAAGCAGCCGTATCAGCTATTCCTGTTTGTTGCAAAGTGAACTTTTAGAAAATTATCTTCAGAGGACTTGATGTCTAGAGGAAAATGTTGCAATTTTCTCACTTTTTATGTTCTAAAAGTAGCATCTTATGTTCTACTACTGAAATATTGTCAATAAGCTACTCCTTTTGTGGTATGGACAAAAGTCCAGCAGCTGTAGAATGTATTGAAGCATCCAGCTGCTCTTCTTCACACACCGAATGGAAAAAACAACGATGATAGAAAAATATAAAAAAAGCAGCATGTAAGTACTCTCTACAAAACATTATAGCACAAAGTCAGATGGGTTACTCAAAATGATCTTTCTCTTCTCACTTGCAAAAATAACTGACATAAATGGGTGAGGAATCTTCGCACGTTCTCTTTTCTTGACTTCCCTCTGTATGAACTAGCAGTAATAAAACTTTTCTGCACCAAAGGAGTAAGATAAATCCATTTGTCTTTATCATGGTTACAGAATATATTGTCCCAGGGATCACAGAAAAAACGTGTAAGTAAAGGAAATGACCTTATTTCTCAAAAGCCACTGGGTAGTAAAAACATGTCAGTTCTGAATTGACATCTAAAGCACTAAAATTTTCTGAAGAACCTCCAAGAACAAACATCCATCAAATTGTACTTTTTTTTTTTTTTTTTTTTTTTTTTTTTTTTTTTTTTTTGAGTATGAAATCTGTTACTTTAGAAGGGTCATCTGTTTCTGGATGTTTTGACCTTCCAATTCCTGGTGGAGTTCCCCTGAAGTATAAAATGACTGAAGGTGCAAGCTGTCTGTGCCCTATGTTGGTATTTCTGCATTTTATAGGTTTAGTTACACTTTCACCACTAAAAACTTTTTTATCAAACTATCACCACACACAGCTTCTCCCCTTAATATAATTTGGAACCTTAGGCAAAGAAGAAATATATATATATATATTTGTGTGGAGAAAATCTTGTTTATCCTTTCAAATATCTCTCTTTGGTCTTCAAACTTAATAACTTTTTTTTGCTCTTTTCCCAAAACTTATTTCCTCTTTCTTTAAAATGTTTTAAGCATGTTTCTTAATACCAGCTTACTGTTTTCCTTGATGCTAAAGATAGGATAGTCTTTTTAAATTGCAAAACCAAATAAATCAAATTATTATACATGTACAGCATCAGATATTAATTATTAAAGTCCACAGTTGTTTGACAACTTTACATGTGAGATGTTTACAATGAATGCTACAAGTCAGAAGGTTCTAGAGTTGGTTTAATTTTATTCAACTTTCCTAGTATTGCAGGCCACTATGTGTAAAGTCTGATTCATTAGATTTGAGGCTTTTTTTTTTTTTTTTTTTAGCATTCAGTTCAGCTCATTTGGGAGTATACACTCAGTTTACCTGCTGTTTTGATAATAAATGCTACTTTGCTACTATATGAAAATTCATTCTCCTAAGGATTTTCACCTGGTTAGTTAACCTAAGTGCTGAATAACGGGTATACTTGTTATGGACTTGCTGTGGACTATGGGACTTGTTATGGACTGTGTTACTTGCTAATGGACTTTAGAGTCCATTAGCATTGCTTGGCAGACATGTTTAATAATGTATTATTAGTGTATTAATAGATTATAATAGTGTATTAATAGATAATGCATAATAGCATATTAATAGATTATAAAATAAGTGAGCTGAAGGACATTTAGAACTGCTTGACAGCAGCATTTAATGATTTTCACAGTTTGGTCTTCCCATTTGTGAAATACATATAGTGATATTCTTAATGTTTTAAAAACGTAGATAAGTACCTCAAACATTTGTCCAAAAGAAGTCATCAATTAGTCAAATCTTAAAATTGTGTAAAAATTAGATACAATTCTTTTTACTTTTTAATAAATTGGTTAACTTTAGGTACTGAGAAGGTCAATGAATTAGGCTTATTGTTAAATTCTAGATTTTGGACATCTCTGATTAGAGCTAGGAACAGAAATCAAGAGACCATTTCCCTAACTGTTAAATCATTAGAATTTCTTGAAATAATTGTATAATAAAATATTACTGCTGATGAACATGATTTTCCAAATCTTTCAGATCTTCCTCTGAAGCTTTAGTTAATGGCTTTGTTTTAA